>MU767698.1:11773-37539 GCA_026770625.1 Nicotiana glauca | reverse complement strand
GAAAAAGGATAAGAAGAAGGGACAAGCCAACATAGTGGAGAAGAATAATGAGATTGATGATCTTTGCGCAATGCTTTCGGAATGCAATTTTGTTGGAAATCCGAAGGAGTGGCGGATTGACTCTGGAGCCACTCGACATGTTTGTGCTGTCAAAGAAGCATTTGCGACTTACTCTACTGCTGGTCCGGAAGAAGAAATTTCCATGGGAAATAATTCAACAACCAAAATTGAAGGTTATGGGAAGATATTACTTAAGATGACTTCCGGCAAGGTGTTAACGCTCAACAACGTTCTTCATGCTCCTACTATTAGAAAGAATTTAGTTTCGACTTCTGTACTTGTAAAGAATGGATTCAAATGTGTATTTGTTTCTGATAAAGTTGTTGTAAGCAAGAACGAAATGTATGTTGGAAAAGGCTACCTTATGGAGGGCCTTTTCAAACTCAATGTAATGGTTGTTGACAGTATGAATAAAATTTCAGCTTCTTCTTATTTATTGGATTCAAATGATTTATGGCATATTCGTTTAGGACATGTCAGTTATAAAACCTTGCGGAAATTAATTAATTTAGAAGTATTGCCTAAATTCGAGTGTAATAAATCAAAATGTCAAATATGTGTTGAATCTAAGTTTGTAAAACATCTTTATAAGTCTGTTGAAAGGAATTTAAATCCTTTAGACTTAATTCATACTGACATTATAGATATGAAGTCGACACCATCTCGAGGTGGGAAAAAGTATTTTATTACTTTTATTGATGATTGCATTAGATATTGTTATGTTTATTTGCTTAATGGTAAGGATGAAGCAATTGAAGCATTTAAGCAATACAAGAATGAAGTAGAAAATCAATTGAATAAAAAGATCAAAATGATTAGAAGTGATCGAGGTGGAGAATATGAATTTCCGTTTGCAGAAATATGTTCGGAATATGAAATTATACATCAAACTACTGCACCTTACACACCTCAATCTAACGGAATTGCGAAAAGGAAAAATCGAACATTAAAAGAAATGATGAATTCTTTATTAATAAGTTCCGGATTACCGTAGAGTTTGTGGGGGGAAGCTATCCTTACAGCTAACCGAATACTCAACAAAGTACCCCACAACAAAATGCAATCTATTCCATATGAAAAATGGAAAGGAAAAAACGCCAACTTTAAATATTTCAAAGTGTGGGGGTGTCTAGCAAATGTACAGGTTCCTTTACCTGAAAGGGTTAAAATTGTACCAAAAACAGTAGATTGCGTTTTCATTGGATATGCTACAAATAGTAAAGCATGTCGATTTTTGGTTCATAAATCTGATAATCTCGAGATTCATGTTAATACGGTAATGGGATCAGATAATGCTGAATTCTTTGAAAGCATCTATCCGTATAAAGCTAAAAGCGAGTCGTTAAGTGAAAAACCTAAACGACCTCGGGAAGAACCAAAGGAAAATACTCCAAGTATAGAAGATCCAAGGCGTAGCAAATGTCAAAGAACATCTACGTCCTTTGGACCAGATTTTGTGACATGCTTGCTTGAAAATGAGCCTTAAACTTTTAAAGCAGCTATATCGTCTTTTTATTCAGCATTTTGGAAAGAGGCAGTCAATAGTGAGATTCAATAAATTTTGGATAATCCTACATGGGAATTGGTTGATCTTCTTCCAGGAAATAAGCCTTTAGGTTCGAAATGGATCTTTAAACGGAAAATTAAAGTTGATGGCACTATTGAAAAATATAAGGCAAGACTTGTTGTCAGAGGTTGTAGACAAAAGGAAGGCCTTGATTACTTTGACACTTACTCGCTAGTAACGAGGATAACATCTATTAGGATGTTAGTGGCACTAGCGGCCGTGTATGGTCTTGAAATCCATCAAATGGATGTTAAAACAGCTTTCCTAAATGGAGAATTGGAGGAAGAAATTTACATGGAACAACCTGAGAGTTTTGTGGTTCCTGGTAAAGAAAAGAAAGTGTGCAAACTTGTTAAGTCGCGTTATGGACTTAAACAAGCACCCAAACAATGGCATGCAAATTTTGACCAAATAATGTTAGCAAACGGATTTAAAATCAACGAGTGGGATAAATGTGTTTACATTAAAAATACTCGAGGTCATGAAGTCATTGTTTGTTTATATGTTGATAACATGTTGATAATAAGCAAAAGTATGGAAAATATAAATGCTACAAAGTGCATGTTGGCTAGAAAATTCGACATGAAAGACTTAGGAGTTGCTGATGTGATCTTAGGAATCAGAATTTGCAAGACTTCATAAAGTCTAGCATTATCACAGTCTCACTACATTGAAAAGGTACTTGACAAGTTCAAGTATTTGGATTTCAAAATTGCCAAGATTCCAATTGACGTGAGTTATGCACTTCAAAAGAATGAAGGTAAAAGTGACTCACAACTGGACTATGCAAGAGTATTGGGAAGTTTGATGTATATCATGAATTGTACGCGACCAGATATAGAATGTACTATTAGCAAACTGAGTCGGTTTACAAGTAATCCCAATCAAATATATTGGATGGCAATGAAACGAGTTTTGGGATATCTGAAACATACCCAAAATTATGCTTTGCATTATAACAAATATCCTTCCGTGATCGAGGGATATAGTGATGCAAATTGGATCACCGGATCATCTGAAGTTAAATCCACGAGTGGATATATTTTCACAATTGGGGGTGGAGCAGTGTCTTGAAAATCATCCAAACAAACGTGCATCGCCCGTTCTACAATGGAATCTGAATTCATAGCTTTAGATAAGGCCGGTGAGGAAGCTGAATGGCTCTGGAATTTCTTGAAAGATATTCCATTTTAGTCCAAACCTTTGGCACATATATGTATATATTTTGATAGTTAAGCGGCAATAGGTAGGGCAGGGAGCGTTATGTATAACGAAAAATCTCGTCATATCCGATGGAGACACAATACCGTTAGAAAACTACTCTCTAGTGGTGTTATCATAACTGACTACGTAAAGTCAAGAGATAACGTGTCGGATCTACTTACAAAAGGCTTATCTAGAGAGGCAGTTGAAAGATCATCAAAGGGAATGGGGTTAAAGGCCTAGGACAAGTCATCATGGCGGTAACTCTACCTAGCAGACTGGAGATCCCAAGAGCTAGGTTCAAAGAGATCAAACAAAGTTATGAATGACGGTTCAACATTGTCAACTAACTCAACTCATTCTTGTGGTGAAGACAATGTTCAAAACCGAGGTAAATCATTAAGGCTTTTTTGATGAGTCAATAAAGCTTAAAGCTTTTTAATGATTTGCTAAGTCTGGCAGGATATGACCAGATAGTGTGTCTTTAGGATTACACGTTTAGGAATCACCTATGTGAGTGTGAAGTATAAGCCTCTTCAAAAAGAATGAAAGTAAAGGCCCATTCTCTAAGCACTTATGAAACCAGGCGGTGTTCATGGCTGAAACGAACACAACCGTGAGAACCATAGATGGTTAAGGATTGATTGTGTGACTTATGTTGTCTAGGTATACAACAAAGCTCGACGATTCAAAGATATCAAATCTACCGATTGACCGAGTATATCCGATATAAGTTCACTACGGAAAGTTCAAAAGGAAACCTACTTATCCAGATGCAATCAATTCTTGTTTGTAAAAAACACACACGTCCGTGCATTCCTTTAAGTTTATAGCCATTCCCCATTCATGTGGGGGATTGTTGGGTTTGTTATTTAATAAATAATAATAAAAGAGGTGTGAATGAAAAATGGTGAGAAAAAAATGGAGGGATGACCCGCGACCCGGTCCTGTCTAGCCCGTTTTTTTTTCGAATTAATTTAAATTTGTTTTAAATTTCCCGCAAAAATTTTCAACAGCCATGACTGTTCTGAAAGGTTGCAAACCTCTTCAGAGGGTCACACCTGTACCAACAGCCATGACTGTTCTGAAAGTTTGCAAACCTCTTCATATGGTCACACCTGTTCCAACAACCATGACTGTTCTGAAAGGTTGCAAACCTCTTCAGAGGGCCACACCTGTTCCAACAGCCATGACTATTCTGAAAGGTTGCAAACCTCTTCAGAAACATCACTAAGTTGGCTATAAATAGACCTTCAAATCCCAGAATATTTACTTACGAAATTTTCTTCTTCTTCTTCTTCTTCTTCTTCTGCACAAAATATCTGCACAAAATATTCCAGTGTGTTTTACGACCATTGAGTGGTTCGCCGATCGCCAGAGTTTTAGGTACCGATACACTGATGAGTTAAATCGTTCTATCCTGGGAGGATATATTTCAAAACCTCGGGTACTTGAGGGGAATAATTTTCTTAAGGACACACTGTGTATTCAGTGGGCTTGATTTGTTCCTATAACGTTTTTCCAGAATTTATTTTGAAGAAGTTTATTGTTTTCGGAATTTAATTTCTACTAACTTTCTGTTTCTGTTTTCAGAAAGATTATTATTTAATTTACAGCAATACAGATTTATAACATTTTTTTTAATAGTACTATCCCAGCAAATTTGCACGAATGTTGACTAATTTTATTGGTACCTGCTACCTTCTACCAACACAGATACCAAGTGACAACCTACGAGTATCCTATTTCATTTGAAAAGTGATTGAAAGATTTTCTTATTGCTAAAACTAATTTTTCTTATATTTCCTGTTTTTCGAAAGACATATCAGAAAATAATCCCATTGCCACCTTGAACAAGTAACGATATTTATGACAATTAGCAATAAATAAATGACAAACAACTTAATACTAATATAAATTCAAAACTTCAGGCATGATGATGCTGCATTTACATTTAATATTAAACATAAAATATGCTGTCCCTTCTCTATAGATTTCTCTCTGCACGCCCTCTAAAATAGTCCACTTCTATTAGAAAGTGATATGTTCTCTTGCTTTATATGATTTGCTACTATAATTTTGCTCTTTTGGCATGATGTGACACAAACTTGGTGTTTTTATATAGTAATAATTTTTACTGATATTTTGATTTGATGAGACACATATCAATACATAGATGTTGTTTAATGTGAGTCATAGATTACACCAGGCATGAATTGTAAGTGTCTTCAATATTTAAATACGTACCTTCATTTTGGTTATAGAATCATGATTGCCATTTGCCATGAGTTGGACGTTTCAAATTTATCCGATTTTCAAGTTAGTGATAAGAATGTTGCTGCTCATCTTCTCTAGTTATTAAATCATATTTTTGATGTTGTAAATCAATCTTGTATTAGAGATGTTATAATTGTATGAATCAAAATCTGACTAGAGGAATCTGCACAAGGATAGATTACTAAGAGGCGATTAGACCGAGGTCATACACAAAATTGAAGGAACCTATTGGCAAGCTGATTAATCGGGGTCGAGGTCAGGTACCCAGGCCAATAATAACAACTAGTCCTGCAATAGGATATTTTAGGAGAATTCTCTGCACTTGTAATTTAGGCTAACCCTGCAATAAGATGACTTGTTATAGCGCTTGGGTTGTAGGAGCCCCTCCAGAGTCTGTATATCCCCAATGAGTGCGAGTACCCAGTGTGAGTGATGTGATGTAGCCCGAGGGGCTGTTGTTGTTTCGTGATGTTGCCCGAGAGGCTGTTCTTGATTCATGTTATGCCCAAGGGGCAGAGTATGAGTGATTGTGAAGTAGCTCGAGAGGCTGGTTCTGATGATATTATGCCCGAGGGATGGTTTATGATATATGTTTTGTGTGAGGGGCTATTTATGTTTCTATCATTTTTACTCACTATTTTTATCACTCGTTTGAAACTATTGGAAGATGTTTTTAAAAAAAACAAAAGAAAGGGTTTTTACTGAAACTGAGTTTGATTTACGAAATAAATGAATTTGGTATTGTTTTGGAAATCTATTGTATTTCCTGTAGCGTTATGACGTGGCTTACGTGTTTTCTTACTGCTCAACTTTCATTTACTTTTATTACTTACTGAGTTGGCGTACTCACATTACTTCTTGCACCTTGTATGCAGATTCAGGCATTTCTGAACTCGGTAGTGGGTATAGGTTGTGCAATGATAGAGTCATCGGAGTTAGCAAGGTAACTGCCTGTCGTTCACAGCCCTGCTCTCTTTATCACGACCCGAATATTCCACCTTTGGGAGTCGTGATGGCGCCTACTAATGTGAGCCAGACAAGCCAAACCTTTGGTTCAATTACTTCATTAATCAATTATTTCTTTTTAACAATTATAAAGCGAATACATGATAACAACAAAAATTTAAATTCAAGCGGAAGACAAAGATAAAATATATGAAAAATATATTTAATACAAATACTTAATCCTTAACTTCCCAAAATCTGGTGTCACAGTGTCACAGACGATCTAAGATTTACTACATACAAAGTCTAAAGAAATAATAATACACTGTTTCGGAATATAAGGGAAATGAAATAGGAATAGTAGGTGGAAGAAGATGCCAAAGCCTGCGGACGCCTGCAGGACTACCTCGGGTCGCCTGATGAGCAAGAATCAGCAATCCCACCGCGATCTGAAGTCTACAACACTGGGATCTACACAAAAGAGTATAGAGTGTAGTATCAGCACAACCGACCCCATCTATTAGTAAGTGCCTAGCCTAACTTCGGCGAAGTAGTGACGAGGCTAGGACCAGACTATCAAATAAACCTGTACAGCTATATAAAATACAGCAGAAAGTAAAGCATGTATAAGCAAGTAAGGATGGGAGGGGGAAAAACATGATGCGGGGAAACATCGAATAGTAACAGAAGAGCAACAACTAAATATGAGGATCATCACAGTTTAATTGAAAGTAGGAAGGGAAAATCATGTTGCGGGGTACAACAAGTATCAACAGGAAGCCAGCAATTTAGTATAGAGAAACTGTAACACAATGATCAATAAAATTTAAGAAATTAAAGACAAGTGCAGGGCATCACCCTTCGTGCTTTTACTCTCTCTCACCAAAATAATACACGACATCACCCTTCGTGCTTTAACAATCTTTCACCAAAATAATACTCGGCATCACCCTTCATGTTTTACGCTCTTCCTCACCCAAATAACAATCACAAGTCAAATAGGGTAAGGGAATCTATAACCTCGAAATAACGTCAAGTCACAACAAAAAATCAGTTAATAAATGTAAAGGACAACGTAACTCAATTATCAGCAAGAATCAGGGAAACCAAGGACAAGTGCACGGCATCACCCTTCGTGCTTTTACTCTCGTCCTCACCATAAGAATCAATATAATAGGCACGGAATGGTACATCGTGCGGCACGACATCACCCTTAGTGCTTTACACTCTTTTCTTACCATGAAATCAATATAATAGGCACGGAATGGCACATCGTGCGGCACGGCATCACCTTTCGTGCTTTACACCATTTCCTCACGAAACAAACAATGCACGGCATCACCCTTCGTGCTTTACGATCTTCCTCACCCAAACAACAATCACAAATAATAGGGCAAGGAAATAAAGGAAATTTGCAACAAGAATCCTGGCAAGGGAGCAACAAGTCAACAATTAAATTCTGGCAAGGGAACAACATTAAAACATCCTGGCAAGGGAGATAACAAATAAACCAACAATAGTCCGGCAAGGGTGACAACATAATGATCTCTTCTCTTTCTCACTTTTACTTCACAATTCACTTCATAACTCGAGCCAAATCTCTAGAGGTTCAATTATCACTTTTACCTTCACAGTTCATTTCACAACTCGAGCCAATGCTCTAAAAGTTCAGTTGTCACTTATACTTTCACAATTCGTTATACAACATGAGCCAATGCTCCTCAGAAGATGCACGACTGAAAGTAGTAGTGAAGATCTTGGTGGAACTTATCCAACCTCCACAAGGCCTCCGAAGACGTAGCTGATTTATCACCAGTATGAGCTGCTTCTCGGCTGAAGAAGCCGTACATGACCTCGCCATTCGCGAAAGGACAAAAGTAGAGGTTTCAATTTAGCATTTGAGAGAACAAAATCGCACGACAGGGAAGAATAGAAGTGAAACTTTTCCTAACTCTGTAGCCTCTGGGGAATAAATACCAATGTCTCCGTACCGATCCCTCAGACTCTACTAAGCTTGTCTGTGAACTGTGAGACCCATGTAACCTAGAGCTCTAATACCAACTTGTCACAACCCGAATTTTCCATCCTTGGGAGTCGTGATGGCACCTACTAATATGAGCTAGGCAAGCCAAACCTTTAGTTCAATGACTTCATTAACCAATTATTTATTTTTAACAATCATAAAGCGAATACATGATAACAATAGAAATTTAAATTCAAACGGAAGACAACGATAAAATATATGAAAACTATATCTAATACAAATACTTAATCCTTAACCACTCAAAATCTGGTGTCATAGTGTCACAGGGTAGTCTAAGATTTACTACATACAAAGTCTGAAGAAATAATAATACGCTATTTCAGAATATAGGGGAAATAAAACAGGAATAGTAGGTAGAAGAAGACGCCAAGGCCTGCGGACGCCTGCAGGACTACCTCGGGTCGCCTGCTGAGCACGAATCAGCAATCCCACCGCGGTCTGAAGTCTACAACACTGGGGTCTACACAAAAGAGTGTAGAGTGTAGTATCAGCACAACCGACCCCATGTATTGGTAAGTGCCTAGCCTAACTTCGGCGAAGTAGTGACGAGGCTAGGACCAGACTATCAAATAAACCTGTACAGTTATATAATATACAGCAGAAAGTAAAGCATGTATAAGCAAGTAAGGATGGGAAGGGGAAAAACATGCTGCGGGGAAACATCGAATAGTAACAGAAGAGCAACAACTAAATATGAGGATCACCACAGTTTAATTGAAAGTAGGAAGGGAAAATCATGTTGCGGGGTACAACAAGTATCAACAGGAAGCCAGCAATTTAGTATAGAGAAACTGTAACACAATGATCAATAAAATTTAAGAAATTAAAGACAAGTGCAGGGCATCATCCTTCGTGCTTTTACTCTCTCTCACCAAAATAATACACGACATCACCCTTCGTGCTTTAACAATCTCTCACCAAAACAATACTCGGCATCACCCTTCATGCTTTACGCTCTTCCTCACCCAAATAACAATCACAAGGCACATAGGGTAAGGGAATCTATAACCTCGAAATAACGTCAAGTAACAACAAAAATCAGTAAATAAACGTAAAGGACAACGTAACTCAATTATCAGCAAGAATCAGGGAAACCAAGGACAAGTGCACGACATCACCCTTCGTGCTTTTACTCTCGTCCTCACCATAAGAATCAATATAATAGGCACGTAATGGTACATCGTGCGGCACGACATCACCCTTCATGCTTTACACTCTTTTCTTACCATAAAATCAATATAATAGGCGCGGAATGACACATCGTGCGGCACGGCATCACCTTTCGTGCTTTACACTCTTTCCTTACCATGAAATTAATATAATAGGCACTGAATAGTACATCGTACGGCACGACATCACCTTTTGTGCTTTACACTCTTTCCTCATGAAACAAACAATGCACGGTGATACCGTTCGTGCTTTACGCTCTTCCTCACCCAAATAACAATCACAAACAATAAGGCAAGGAAATAAAGGAGATTTGCAACAAGAATCCTGACAAGGGAGCAACAAGTCAACAATTAAATCCCGGCAAGGGAACAACATCAATAACATCCACATCCCAGCAAGAGAGATAACAAATAAATCAAAAATAGCCCGGCAAGGGTGACAACATAATTATCTCTTCTCTTTCTCACTTTTACTTCACAATTCACTTCATAACTCGAGCCAATGCTCTAAAGGTTCAATTATCACTTTTACCTTCACAGTTCATAGGTCACAATTCTTTCCACAAACTTTATACAACAATTAAAAACCACACCAAGGCATGAAAGATACAACGAAGTCATGATAATCACAATATAAAGACTCACGGGCATGCTAGACACCGACATATAGATACTCGTCACCATGCCTGTACGTCGTACTCAACAATTATCACATAGCAAATAAGACTTAACTCCTAATCCCTCAGGCTAAGGTTAGACTAAACACTTACCTCAAACTTCCACGGCCAACTCAATCCCCAATTACCGCCTTTCTTTTTGAATCCGGCTCCAAATCAATTTATCTATACATAAATGACTTCATAACATCGATAAATGCTAAACAATTCGAATCTAGTGCCTAATTATATCTTTCCAATCATTCTTCCCAAAAACTCAAAAATTGACTCAAGGCCCGCTTAGTAAAAAATTAGGTTCGGACCAAAATCAAATCCTCCATTCACCCATGAGCCCAAATATATAATTATTTCTAGAATTAGACCCCAAAACGAGGTCTAAATCACCATTAATCAAAGAGCTCTAGTTCTACCCAAATCCCTAATTTTATACCCTTAATTACATATTTTAGACCTAGAAATCTAGTGGGTGTTAATGAAAACTGAAGAAAACAAGTTAAATATTATTTACCCAAGAAGTTTTGGTGAAGAAGTGCTTCAAAAATCGCCTAGGAACTTTGGAGAAGAAAGGGTTTATGAAATTTTATGAAAATCCCGTAATGGGTTCTATTTTGGGACTTTAAAATAACTGGGCAAACAAAATTGCCTTTCGCATTCGCGATGGGCACTTCGCGTTCGTGATGGTTCAGGCTGGGCAGCCTTCGCATTCGCATAGATAGGCTCGCATTTGCGGACCAATTGTCGCGTGTGCGATGCACAAATGGTGACCCCTCCCCCATGACCCTACGCATTCGCGTCAAACAGGTCGCGTTCGCGATGAGCATTCCCCCTAGGCTCCGCGTTCGCGATTGTGGCTTCGCGTTCGCGAAGAAGAAACTGGGCACCTGGGATCTTTGCCTTGCGTTCACGAAGAAGAAACTGGGCACCTGGGATCTTTGCCTTACGCGTTCGCGAGTGGTACCACGCGAACACGAAGGGTAAAATCCCTGGGCACTGACTGCAGAAAATCTGCAACTTTTCTTAAACTCAAAACTTCCCTAAACACATCCGAAACACTCGGGGCTCCTAACCAAACACATGTACTAACTCAAAAACATCATACGAACTTATCCGTGCGATCAAATCACCAAAATAATATCATTATCAACAAATAAAACCTCAAAATTAAAGCATTTTTCTCAAACTTCTTGAAGCATCAAATTTAGCAATTCAAGTCCGAATCACGTCAAATGACGTCCGTTTTTCACTAAATTTTATAAAAATATCTTAAATCATATATAAGACCTGTACCGGGCATCGAAACCAAAATACGGCCCCGATACCAAGATGTTCTAATCAAATTTCATTTCAAATTTCCTTAAACAATTTCAGAAAATAATTTCCTTTAAAAATTTATTTCTCAGGCTTGGGACCTCGGAATCCGATTTCGGGCATACGCCCAAGTCCCATATTTTCCTATGGACCCTCGGAACCGTCAAATTACGGGTCCGGGTCCGTTTACTCAAAACGTTGACCGAAGTCAAATTAACTCATTTTATAGCCTTTTCACAAATTTTCATATTTAAGCTTTCCGGCTACGAGCCGGGAATGCTCACGCAAATTGAGGCGAGGTTAAAAGAGGTTTTATAGAATTAAATTTAAAAACAAGTGATGACCTTTTGGGTCATCATATCCTCCGCCTCTAAAACAATCGTTCGTCCTCGAATGGACATATGAAGGAAGTACCTGAGTCGGAAAAAAGATGGGGACAATGGCTCCACATATCGGATTTGGACTCCTAGGTCGATGCCTCAGCAGGCTGACCTCTCTACTGAAGATGAACAGAAGGAAAACTCTTCGACCTCAACTGACGAACCTGCCGATCTAGAATAGCCACCGGCTCCTCCTCATAAGACAAGTCCTTGTCCAACTGAACAGTGCTGAAATCTAACATGTGGCATGGATCGTCGTGATACTTCTAACGCATGGACACATAAAACATTGGATGCCCGGCTGGCAAGCTCGGCGGCAATGCAAGTCTATAAGACACCTCTCCCACTCAATCAAGAATCTCAAATGGACTAATGAACCTAGGGCTAAGCTTGCCCTTCTTCCCAAATCTCATCACGCCCTTCATAGGCGACACTCGGAGCAATACCCGCTCACCAACCATAAAAGCCACATCTCAAACCTTGCGGTCTGTATAACTCTTTTTCCTGGACAGAGCTGTACGAAGCCTATCCTGAATAATCCTGACCTTGTCCAAGTCCTCCTGAACCAGATCCATACCCAACAACTGAGCCTCTCCCGGCTCAAACCACCCAACCGGAGACCGACACCCGAGTCTGCGGGAGTCTAGTAACGAAGTCCATAGTGATCCTCTCCCACTTCCACTTGGGAAGCTCAATCCTCTGAAATAAACCACTAGGCCTCTGATGCTCGTACCTAACATGCTGACAATTCAAACACCGAGCCACATATGCAACAATATCTTTCTTCATTCTACGCCACCAGTAATGTTGCTGCAAATCCTAATACATCTTCGCGGCAGTCGGATGAATAGAGTACCGGGAACTAGGGGCCTCCTCCAAAATCAACTCTCGGAGCCCATCCACATTAGGCACACAAACTTGACCCTACAATCTCAAAACTCCATCATCATCTAAGGTAACCCTGCCTGGCGCCTCCGCGTTGCACCATGTCTCTAAGGACACACAAATGGGGATCATCATACTACCGATCACGGATACGCTCTAATAATGAAGAACGAGCGACCATGCAAGCTAACACACGACTGGGCTCAGAAACATCCAGTCTCACGGACTTATTGGCCAAAGCCTGAGCATCCAAGGCATGCGGCCTCTCCCCGACCGAAATATAAGCAAGATTGCCCATACTGGCTGACTTCCTACTCAAAGCATCGGCCACCACATTGGCCTTTCCCGGATGATATAAAATGGTGATATCATAATCCTTCAACAACTCCAACCATCTCCTCTGCTTCAAATTCAACTCCTTTTGCTTGAAAAAAATACCGAAGACTCTTGTGATCAGTGAACGCCTCACATGCCACGCCATACAGATAACTCCTCCAAATCTTCAATGCGTGAACTATGTCTACCAAATCCAAATCATGAACCGGATAGTTCTTCTCATGAATCTTCAACTGCCGCAAAGCATAGGCAATGACCTTGCCATCCTGCATCAATACTACACCAAGTCCAATATGAGAAGCATCACAATAAACTGTATAAGACCCTGAACCTGGAGGCAAAACCAACACTGGTGTCGTAGTCAGAGCTATCGTGAGCTTTTGAAAGCTCTCCTCACACTCGTCCGACCACCTGGACTGGGCAACCTTCTGGGTCAACCTGGTCATCGGGACTGCGATAGATGAAAACCCCTCCACAAACCGACGATAGTAGCCTGTCAATCCCAAGAAACTTCGAAGCTCTATAGAAGATGCTGGTCTAGGCCAGTTCTCGACTGCCTCAATCTTCTTCGAATCAATCTGAATACCCTTTGCTGACACAACATGACCCAAGAATAAAACTGAACTTAACTAGAACTCACACTTCAAAAACTTGGCATACAACTGACTATCCCTCAAAGTCTGAAGAACCACTCTAAGATGCTGCTCGTGCTCCTCCCGGCTGCGGGAATATATCAAAATATCATCCTGAAGACTATCACGTACGAATCCAAATAAGGCCTGAACACTTGGTTCATCAAATCCATAAAAGTTGCTGGGGCATTTGTCAACCCGAATGACATAACCAAGAACTCATAATGCCCGTACCGAGTGCAGAAAGCTATCTTATAGACATCAGATGCCCTAATCCTCAACTGATGGTAGCCAGATCCCAAGTCAATCTTCGAAAATACCTTGGCACCCTGAAGCTGATCAAACAAATCATCAATCCTTGGCAAAGGATACTTATTCTTGATTGTAACCTTGTTCAACTGCCGGTAATCAATACACATTCGCATCGACCCATCCTTCTTTTTAACATACAATACTGGCGCACCCCAAGGCGAAACACTGGGTCTAATGAAACCCTTCTCAAGTCAGTCCTGCAACTTCTCCTTTTACTCTTTCAACTCAGGCGAGGATAGAAATAGGCTGAGTGCCCAGAGCCAAATCAATGCAAAAGTCAATATCACTGTCGAGTGGCATACCCGACAGGTCTGAAGGGAACACCTCAGGAAACTCACGAATAATTGGCATAGAATCAATAGAAGGGACCTCAACATTGGAATTGCGAACATAAGCCAAATAGGCCAAACACCCCTTCTCGACCATATGCCGAGCCTTCACATATGAGATAACACTGCGGGTAGAATGACCAGGAATCCCTCGCCACTCTAAACGAGGCAAACCCGGTAAGGTTAAGGTCACAGTCTTGGCATGAAAGTCCAAGATAGCGTGGTAAGGTGGTAACCAGTCCATCCCAATATAACACCGAAATCATCCATGTCCAGAAGAAGCAAATCTACACAAGTTTCAAGACCTCCAATAACCACTATACATGAATAATGGACGCAATCCATCACAATAGAATTACCCACCGGTGTAGACACATAAATAGGGGCACTCAAAGAATCACTAGGCATGTCCAGATACGGTGCAAAATAAAACTGAAGCTTCTCTACCACAAACCAGAACAATAACTGCACCTCCACCTCTAATACCTTTACCTCTACCTCTAGCATCTCTACCTCCACCTCTAATACCTCTACCTCCCCCTCTAATACCTCTACCTCCCCCTCTAATACCTCTCTCTGAGTGATGTGGAGAAACTTCTCCAGAAATAGCTGCATGAACTGCTCCCAAGTCGAAGCTGGCGATCCGGCTGGTCTAGCAAAGCAATAATCTCTCCACCAAGTCTAGGCGGATCCAGATAAGCGAAAAGTAGCAAAATCGACCCCATTGGTCTCAACTATCCCCATGTTTTTGAGAAACTCATGATAGCTGTCTAGATAATCTTGGGAATCCTCAGAAGATGCACGGCTGAAAGTAGTAGTGAAGAGCTTGGTGGAACTTATCCAACCTCCACAAGGCCTCCGAAGACGTAGCTGATCTATCACCAGTATGAGTTGCTTCTCGGCTGAAGAAGCCGTACATGACCTCGCCATTCGCGAAAGGACAAAAGTAGAGGTTTCAATTTAGCATTTGAGAGAACAAAATCGCACGACAGGGAAGAATAGAAGTGAAACTTTTCCTAACTCTGTAGCCTCTGGGGAATAAATATCGATGTCTCCGTACCGATCCATCAGACTCTACTAAGCTTGTCTGTGAACTGTGAGACCCATGTAACCTAGAGCTCTGATACCAACTTGTCACAACCCGAATTTTCCATCCCTGGGAGTCGTGATGGCGCCTACTAATATGAGCTAGGCAAGCCAAACCTTTAGTTCAATTACTTTATTAACCAATTATTTATTTTTAACAATTATAAAGCGAATACATGATAACAATAGAAATTTAAATTCAAACGGAAGACAACGATAAAATATATGAAAACTATATCTAATACAAATACTTAATCCTTAACCACCCAAAATCTGGTGTCACAGTATCACAGATGGTCTAAGATTTACTACATACAAAGTCTGAAGAAATAATAATACACTATTTCAGAATATAGGGGAAATGAAACAGGAATAGTAGGTAGAAGAAGACGCCAAGGCCTGCGGACGCCTGCAGGACTACCTCGGGTCTCCTGATGAGCAAGAATCAGCAATCCCACCGCGGTCTGAAGTCTACAACACTGGGGTCTACACAAAAGAGTGTAGAGTGTAGTATCAGCACAACCGACCCCATCTATTGGTAAGTGCCTAGCCTAACTTCGGCAAAGTAGTGACGAGGCTAGGACCAGACTATCAAATAAACCTATACAGTTATATAATATACAGCAGAAAGTAAAGTATGTATAAGCAAGTAATGATGGGAGGGGGAAAAATATGATGCGGGGACACATCGAATAGTAACAGAAGAGCAACAACTAAATATGAGGATCACCACAGTTTAATTGAAAGTAGGAAGGGAAAATCATGTTGCGGGGTACAACAAGTATCAACAGGAAGCCAGCAATTTAGTATAGAGAAACTGTATCACAATGATCAATAAGATTTAAGAAATTAAAGACAAGTGCAGGGCATCACCCTTCGCGCTTTTACTCTCTCTCACCAAAATAATATACGACAATCACCCTTCGTGCTTTAACAATCTCTCACCAAAATAATACTCGGCATCACCCTTCATGCTTTACGCTCTTCCTCACCCAAATAACAATCACAAGGCAAATAGGGTAAGGGAATCTATAACCTCGAAATAACGTCAAGTAACAACAAAAAATCAGTAAATAAACGTAAAGGACAACGTAACTCAATTATCAGCAAGAATCAGGCAAACCAAGGACAAATATACGACATCACCCTTCGTGCTTTTACTCTCATCCTCACCATAAGAATCAATATAATAGGCACGGAATGGTATATCGTGCGGCACGGCATCACCCTTCATGCTTTACTCTCTTTTCTTACCATGAAATCAATATAATAGGCGCGGAATGGCACATCGTGCGGCACGGCATCACCTTTCGTGCTTTACACTCTTTCCTCACAAAACAAACAATGCACGGCATCACCCTTCGTGCTTTACGCTCTTTCTCACCCAAACAACAATCACAACTAATAGGGCAAGGAAATAAAGGAAATTTGCAACAAGAATCCCGGCAAGGGAGCAACAAGTCAACAATTAAATTCTGGCAAGGGAACAACATCAAAACATCCCGGCAAGGGAGATAACAAATAAACCAACAATAGCCCGGCAAGGGTGACAACATAATGATATCTTCTCTTTCTCACTTTTACTTCATAATTCACTTCATAACTCGAGCCAATGCTCTAGAGGTTCAATTACCCTTTTTACCTTCACAGTTCATTTCACAACTCGAGCCAATGCTCTAAAAGTTCAGTTATCACTTATACTTTCACAATTCATTATACAGCATGAGCCAATGCTCCTCAATGTTCATACGTCACAATTCTTTCCATAAACTTTGTACAACAATTAGAAACCATCACCAAGGCATGAAAGATACTACAAATTCATGATAATCACAATATAAAGACTCACGGGCATGCTAGACACCAACGTATAGATACTCATTACCATGCCTATACGTCGTACTCAACAATTACCACATAGCAAATAAGGCTTAACTCTTAATCCCTCAAGCTAAGGTTAGACCAAACACTTACCTCAAACTTTCACGACCAACTCAATCCCCAATTACCGCCTTTCCTTTCGAATTCGGCTCCAAATCAATTGTATCTATACATAAATGAATTCATAACATCAATAAATGATAAACAATTCAAATCCAATGCCTAATTATAGCTTTCCAATCATTCTTCCCAAAAATCCAAAAATCGACCACGAGACCACTTGGTCACAACACGAGGTTCGGACCAAAATCAAATCCTCCATATACCCACGAGCCCAAATATATAATTATTTCCAGAATTCGACCCCAAAACAAGGTCTAAATCACCATTAATTAAAGACCCCTAGTTCTACCCAAATCCCTAATTTTCTACCTTTAGTTACATGTTTTAGGCCTAGAAATCTAGTGAGTGTTAATGGAAAATGAAGAAAACAAGTTCAATATTACTTACCCAAGAAGTTTTGGTAAAGAAGTGCTTCAAAAATCTCCTAGGAGCTTTGGAGAAGAAAGGGTTTATGAAATTTTATGAAAATCCCGTAATGGGTTCTGTTTTGGGACTTTAAAATAACTGGAAAAAATTGCCCTTCGCATTCGCGATGGTCAGGCTGGGTAGCCTTCGCGTTCGCGTAGACGGGCTCGCGTTCACAAAGCTTTAGCTTCTCGAGCCCTCGCATTCCCGGACCAAATGTCGCATTCGCGATGCACAAATGGTGACCCTTCCCCCATGACCTTACATGTTCGCGTCACACAGGTCGCGTTCGCGATGAGCAATCTCCCAGGCTCCGCGTTCGAGACTGTGGCTTCGCGTTCGCGAAGAAGAAACTGGGCACCTAGGATCTTTGCCTTACGCGTTCGCGAGTGGTACCACACGAACGCGAAGGGTAAAATCCCTGAGCACTGACTGCAGAAAATCCGCAACTTTTCTTAAACTCAAAACTTTCCGAAATACATCCGAAACACACCCAAGCCCTCGGGGCTCCTAAAAAATACACATACTAACTCAACAACATCATACGAACTTATCCGTGCGATCAAATCACCAAAATAACATCATTATCAACAAATAAAACCTCAAAATCAAACCATTTTTCTCAAACTTCTTAAAGCATTAACTTTAGCAATTCAAGTCCGAATCACGTCAAACGACGTCCGTTTTTCACCAAATTTTACAAAAACATCTTAAATCATATATAAGACTTGTACCGGGCACCGGAACTAAAATACGGGCCCGATACCAATGCGTTCTAATCAAATTTTATTTCAAATTTCCTTAAATAATTTCAGAAAATAATTTCCTTTAAAAATTTATTTCTCGGGCTTGGGACCTCGGAATCCGATTCCGGGCATACGCCCAGGTCTCATATTTTCCTACGGACCCTCCGGGATAGTCAAATCATGGATCCGGGTTTGTTTACCCAAAATATTGACCGAAGTCAAATTAACTCATTTTATAGCAAAATCTTACCATTTTTCACAGATTTTCATATTTAAGTTGTCCGGCTATGCGCCTGGACTGCACACACAAATTGAGGCGAGGCTAAAAGAGGTTTTTAAGGCCTCAAAAATACAAAAATTAAATTTAAAA
This sequence comes from Nicotiana glauca, assembly GCA_026770625.1. Classification (NCBI taxonomy): domain Eukaryota; kingdom Viridiplantae; phylum Streptophyta; class Magnoliopsida; order Solanales; family Solanaceae; genus Nicotiana; species Nicotiana glauca. The sequence continues at coordinate 18,804 of MU767698.1, read as the reverse complement.
ACAAGTGATGACCTTTTGGGTCATCACACTCTTCCTTAGCCTGTTATAGTTTATTTTCAGACTATTCGTTATGTTCAAACCTTAGTAGATACTCGTGACGTGTGACACCCTGATGTCGGGCTTGTATATTTAGTCCGCACTGTTCATTTAGACTTACATTATGAGATTATTGAATAATTAATAGCTTAAAAATGACGTTTAATGAATACTGGTTGAATTCGAAATTATGTCGGCTGGTCTAGTTTCACGATAGGCGTCATCACCACGGGGTCGGTTTTATGGTCGTGACAATATCGACTCTATTTAGGTGGCTAGCCATTTGAATCGGTATAAGTATTAGTAATTATAGTTATAAAACATAGGAAAAAAAACTAATAATATCCTTAATTAATATGAGCCGGTACACCTTGCAATAAAGAAATTCAAATATCGTATATATTTACAAAGCAAAAGACTTAGAGTCTAATAGCTTGTTTGATCTAGCTGCAAAAATCAGCTTATTTTGAGAAATACTTTTTTTCGAAAGTGTTTTTAAAAAAAATACTTTTGATGAGAAGCAGCTTGTGTTTGACTAATTAGTTTGAAAAGCACTTTTGAGCAACAAATAATGTTTGGCCAACCTTTAAAAAACTACTTCTAAGTGCATTTTTCTCAAAAGTGCTTATCAAAAAAGTGCTTTTGGAGAGAAACTACCTTTTTCTACTTCTCCAAAACAGCTTCTGCTTATTCTCAAAAGCACTTTTTTCCTTCCAAAAGCTTGGCCAAACACCTCAATTTTTGGCCAAAAGTATTTTTGACAAAAAAAAAAAATACTTTTGTCCAAAAAGAAGCTTGGCCAAACGGGCTATAAGAACTTAAACATCCTTAAATATTGAAGGAGTGTCGCCTAATATTTATCAACTTTAATAAGAGTTAGTTCTCACTTATTCTTTGTGGACATTGCCATTTAATTTTAGATTATTATACTTTTTGCAAAATAAAAATAAAAAATTATATTACATAATACAAATAAGAAAAGTCTTACACAAGGTATTTAATATGAGAATCATTTATATATTCAGATAATGAAGAATTTAATGCATACAATTTAGTTGATTTAAACTTCTAAATATTAGAAAAAAGCTTAAGCACAGGAAATCATATTCCAAAGAAAATAGAATAAGTAGATCTAAGTTGTAATCCCCTGATTTGTGAAATAAAGTATTGGAAAGAAATACTAATAGTAGTTTAAAAGATCTAAAAATTTAAAGCACTATTTTTTTTAACCAAAGAATAATAAAAATCTTTTGACTAAAGTGACAGACTCATAGTTTACCTTGTCATAAGAGTCTTATGTATAGGTTCATGATAATCGAATCACTAAACAAATTAGTTGTGATACCTAATTATAGAACATAATCGTTCTAACTCTAACAAAATAAAATAAGAACAAATACACAAATAGCAATATTCTCAAAATTTAAAATTACGTGTAAATTAAAGCTCATTAATTTAAAAGATAAATGATTTATAGATAGCAAATCGTATTTGAACTTAAAGTCCTAAGTCCTAAATATTAGAACTTCTTATATAATTCATATTAGGGAATATTTATTAAATAAAGTTATGATTTATTTTAAATTCCTAAATATTAGTGAAATGACTGTTTTGTCTAATGTGAATTATATTATAAAAGGTAAAAAAAGGGGAACGACGGGCCTTTGCGATTTAACATAGTGTAATTTTTTTTATAGAAATACTACATTTATCCTACTCTTTTTCAAATATGTATCTTGATATCTTTATAGAATTTGTAGTTTTTATCAAACTTATTTGTAATTATGCACGTAATATTCTAAATGTCCTCCTTTTAACTTGGTTCAAAAGTAGAAAAAAAGAAGAAGCGTGAACCTTATATTCCAAAGTCCCAAAAAATGCACGACCATAATAAACTATATATTATCGAATATTAAATTCGTTAACCCTCAATTCATCCTATTTTCTAACAATAAAAATAAAGAAATCTCAGAATCAGAATTTCTTTGGTCCCTCCCGTCGCCCACTACGCGTCCACGCCCACCCCCACCCATGCCACCCTCGTCTTTCTCTTTCTCGGTCAATTTATTATAAAAATATAAAATCGTACAAAAAACGCTAATGTACGACATGGATTTCTCATGAAGCAGAAGTTGGTGGCCTGTTCTACACAATAAACAACACTAAATCGTTCCAAAAAATGTAAGTTTAATCTTTTGATTTCCTACTAATATAATTCACCCTTTCTGTTTTCGCGGTTCAGTTTCTGCCAGCCAATTATTCACAATATTCTTTGTTTATCACATCACACTTTGCGTTTTCAGGTTTACTTTTCTCATTTCTTCCTTTTTCTGTATCTTTTGTCTTCTTCTGTTTCGTCCTTTCTGATTTTGATTAATTATTATAAACTGCTTGCTTGTAGATTTTGATCAGTATTCGAAAAACGAAAAAAAAAACTATGTCGTCGAACATAATTCACGACGCCGATGGATCGCCTTCGCGAATCTTATTGTCGGAGCCTACTGGATCAACTGCTGAGGTTTTCGAAATTCTGTTTTTCCTTTTCCGTACTATTTGTGCTGGATAATTGTGATTAATTTTGCTTTATATTTAGCTAATGAAGGATTTTAAATGTTTTCCTCTATAATTACGACTATTTCTGCTGTATAATTGTGATTGAGTTCCCTTTTTTTGGGTTTTTTGTACATGCTTGTTTTAGTTCCTGAGGTGCACCCATTTTTACATTTTTAAAGTATAATGAATGCTAGAGACTTTCCTTTAGTTTGATCATTCCTTGGTTATAGCCTGTTGGTGAATGAAGTGGAAGGAGAAGAATGCCAACAGAGTCAAGAAGTACTAGGTGATTCATTCCAATCTACCTAAACTTTGATTAGTAGAGTTAGTTACCCAATAATTGTGCTTGCGGGAGTAGCAGGTAGCCGGTGGAATACTCGAGCTGGCCTGAACACCACCTTAATAAAAAAATTATTGATCATACTTGTGGATTATATTAGGTTTAATATCTCGAGATTTACTTTAGTTGAAGCCTGTTTGTGAAAGTGTTTCAGTTTCTCCATAAATCAGTAATTCTAAATCTCATCTCCTTCTAAGTGAATTATGTATTTCAACTTAGCATTTGTAGTTCGTTAATTAATTTCTTTTTGGTATTTGGAATGCTTGCCTTTCAAAAGTAAAATATCAGCTCATTGATGAATCATGGCTTTATTATTCCTATCTCGAACGTTTTCCAGAAGTTCTCGAAACCACATAGTTTGGATAGGGAGCAACCTGTCGATTGAGAATATTAAATGAAACAATTAATATAAGAGATGGACTCTTTTTGTTGAAGCTAGTGTGTATAAGCGCAATGTGTTGCTCGCGAGAAGTTAAAATAGTTAATGGAAGATAACAAATCAGAAAGGAAATTTTTTCCGCAGATTTTCTTTTCCTTTTTCCTATTTAGTTCATTTTTATCTCAACGACTGTTTCGGCCTCTAAACTTTCAATTCCTGTTGATCTTTTTTCGTCGTCGTGCTAATGGTTTAGTCTTTCTTACATATGGTCTAGCCTTGAAGTTTAGTCTTTAGAGAGTAGCTGTTTTGTAGTCAAACTATGTAGCTCAATGCTTTTGGGAAAACAAACGAGATGGTGATATCCTAGGCTCTCCATTTAAATTGGTAAACAGAGGATCCTGTATTAACCCCTGAATGGAAAGATCCAAATGCATGAAGTAAATGTTGTAGAACTACAACGATTATGAGCTTTATGGGTTGGAGATATCTTTTCCTTCATTTCACTTAATTCTAGTACATATTCTCTGCTACAGGTGCTTTTACATGGTGGACAGGTTGTTTCTTGGAAGAATGAACGAAGAGAAGAACTGCTTTTCAGGATTAATAAGGTCTAAATTGACCTTCCTTTATATACTTATGTAACCGACTCTGTTTTCTGCTACTGTTTGGATAGCAATATGTTGCATGACATGCATGCAGGCACAAAGCTTTTGCGACTTAATGTTATCAACTTTAACGTGTCAATGCAACGGTCCATTCATAATCATGTTCATCCTGCATCTTTGTGAACATGAAGTGGCTATTTGTCTCATCTGGAAGTTCACAGTTTTGGACATTTACATTTAAAAAAAAAAGGATTTGCATCTTCAGCAGGATCCTCTTCAGTCTTGACTCGATATTTGAAGATATGGGGCACCAAATTTGAATTAAGATCAATTTATGAATCAAAAAATTAAAAACTCCCAAAGGTTTGGAATTAGGATCACAATATAAATTGGAATTCAAAAAACAAAGTTGAAAAGTGCTTTCTCCTTTGAGAAATCTCTGAAAAGGCACAAGATGACGCCATTGTTCTTTTCCAGCCTTAGCATCTCATAGGTGCTTACATTTAGTAAAAGATTGAATTGCTTTTGTTACTTGTGTCTTCACTTGGTCTACCATACTTCTGGAACCAACTAATTACACTGGCCTCTCCAGCATTGTTCAGTACGATGACCAATATTTGATTAGTTCCTATATCATGAGATTCACTTTTACACATATCAAGTAGGACTCACATCTAACAGGCTACAAGTGTTATGAGAGGGCTTTTCCTTTATGCAATTTTGCGACACCTTCCACTAGGATTCGCAGGTTAGAAGGGCTGATCGGTGTTTTATCTATAATGTGCATCACTGAGCAGGTGGCCAACGTCTGAAGATAAACTATGTCTAGCTCCTGTGTAAACTTTACCTGAACAAAAAAAATGTCTAGCTCTTCTCTACAGTCCATAAAATTTTATCCTCTTATGAGTCGTTGTGGGGTGTAATGCTATTCAATTGCCTAGATAATTCAAATCTCTCAAGGAATGTCGAGTTTAATTCAAAATCAGCAAAGCATGGAACGTTGAGTATAGTTCATTTTGCTTGTGTAACATAAATGTGATTTTGGTGTAAGGAAACTTCTTCAGGTTTAAAATATGTAAAATTTCCTAGATACCTCACATAACTTGATCTGCTTGTATGGTTGACACTCAGGATATTGACTTTAGGACATTGTTCAATCATCTACATTGGTTGCTAGATACATCTGTAGCACTTTTGTCTTATTGTTGTCCTGACTATGGGTTCTTGCACTGTCTTACAGACCCTGTGGAAACCTCCTAAAGCCATCAGAGGCGGAATACCTATCAGCTTTCCACAGGTTGGCCCACTAACTGAACTAGCAATTTTAGGGTTCTTCCTTGTTTAGTTTTGCATCTTAACTATGAACGTGTACTGTAGTTTGGAAGTTTTGGTTCTTTAGAGCGACATGGTTTTGCAAGAAACAGAGTGTGGTCCTTGGATGATTCTCCTTCTCCTCTACCTGCAGCAAACAGTCAGTCAACTGTGGATCTCATCTTGAAATCCACAGAGGAGGATCTGAAAACTTGGCCACATAGGTGGGGAGTATGCACGGTTTTGCACTTCTATTAGCCTATAATAATACACACATTACCAATTCATCAATTTTATCAAGATCTACAAAGGTAAAACCTTGTTCTTGTTTGGCAGGTTTGAGGTTCGGCTACGTGTCTCTCTCACTGCTGGCAAGCTGACTTTGATCCCTCGTGTGAGAAATATAGATAACAAGCCATTCTCATTCACGGTCTCTCTGCGTAATTATTTATCTGTTTCTGATATCAGGTTTGCCTTGATGGTTCGCTAGTTTTTTTTTCTTTTGAGATGTGGTTTGCTAGTTATTTTTCCGCTAATTAGTGCTAGCATGTTGGAATTTGTAGTAGCTATTATTGTCCCCCTTTTACAGTTTCTTGCAATTAATTCAGACCTATAATTTAATGTATCTTGCTCATTCAATCATGAGCTTTCTCTTAATTTTTTCTCTTTATAGCTGAAATTTGCTAGATACGTAACTATGCTTTTCAGATAGGTTGCATGATGCAGTTTGATTTGCAGTGAAGTGCGTGTGGAGGGCTTGGAGACGCTTGACTACTTCGATAATTTGCAGCAGAGAGAAAGATACACAGAGCAGGCAGATGCAATTACCTTTGATAGTGAGGTAACATTACTATGTTAGGCTGTTCTCCGTATTTAACAGAGGATAAACACCTTCATTTGAACTCAGGACCACTAGGTGCCAGAGGATCTTCTCTTCCATCAATTCAGTATGCTTGTTTTTGTGAATTTTTCATAATTCATCGAAAAGAGGAGTACTTGATCTCTCCTTATTATTATGTTGATCTAGACCTTTTCTTTTTGTTAGATTGATAGGGTATATCTGAGCACACCAAAGAAAATTGCGATAATAGACCATGAGAAAAAGAGAACCTATGTCATTCAGAAAGAAGGCATGCTAGATGCTGGTATATTTTGTACCTTTTTTTCTTTTGATCTGGATATCTTTTGTTCCCAATCTGCATTGAATATTTTGAAGTACAATTTGGATGTGATATGCAGTTGTTTGGAATCCTTGGGACAAAAAAGCCAAGTCTCTCCCTGATTTAGGTGATGAAGATTACAAAAAAATGCTATGCGTGGATTCAGCTGCTGTTGAAACTCCGATTGTCTTAAAGCCCTCTGAAGAGTGGAAGGGGCGGCAAGAGCTCTCTACTGTATCTTCAAGTTACTGCAGTGGGCAATTGGACCCTAGGAAAGTTCTTTATGGCCTTGCCTGATCTCATCCATGGTGTGATTGAGGTGCTATTTCTACGAGTCTACTTTTGTATACTACGCGCGCTGTTTTACTATTCCACAAACTCCTATTGATGTTTGGTTTGTCAGTTTCTGGAGGGTTAAATCTAACGTTACTGGATCTATTCTATAAGCACATATTTTTAGCTGCAGGCGGTTCACTGAGCTTTCTCTGTTTCTTTTTTTCAGACTCTGAGATATCTTGTATGTTTTAAATTTTTCATAGCATAAACTTTCCTGAGCCAAGAAATTCCTTCTTGGCGTTGCAAAAGTTCGATGGATGAATAATTTGAACAACAGAATATAACATCTAAATGCAAATACACAGTGCACG
>MU767698.1:0-10855 GCA_026770625.1 Nicotiana glauca | reverse complement strand
GGGGGGGGGGGGGGGTTGGATTTTCAAGCTTGCGTATTAGAACTTACGAAATACTTATGAAAATCAACCGTGTTTTAATCATTCCTTGATGGAGCAATTATTCAGCAGTTCAAATAGACCACCTTATTCTTTAACAACCTAGAAATTGCTGGAAAGCCACAACTTAGAACGTAGAGACCATGGATGCCCCGAACTTCTCCTTGGCTTCTTTGTCAAAGGGATCGTCACCTAAATACATGTAGATGAAGGCCCGGCAGAGTAGTTCACTTTCCACCTTGCTCACAATTTCACCCTTTACTGCATTTAGTTAAAGTTAAGGTTTAATGAAGTTAGCAATTCAACTTGATGGCATGAACTTGCCAAGATTGAATTTTGTGGTAGATTTTACCTTTGGTCTGAAGAACATATCCCGGAAGCCTTGAAATCTCAATTACAGAACCAGAAGTCAGCTTTATGTCATCAGATGCTTCACCCATGATCCTAATATTAAAACAGGATATTAGAGTTTAAGCATTCAAGTTTTCCTATTCAAAAAAGCATTGTGTGTTAAGGCTGATTAGAAATTAGCATTTAAAATGGTTGTATGTACTTCTTTGTGAGTTCTTCGTTCTTCCCACCAGTGAGTTTCTTTATGGCAGCTCCTAGGCCTTCGTCAAAGTTCTTTCTTACCATGCTTATGGTTAGGTTAGAGAAAACAATTACCAACCGCACAATCATCCCAAAATCACTATCAATCACCATTTGGTACATTTCCTTTGTTGGTTTTGATGGTGCTTTCCCAATCTTGGACTGCATAAGGTCCTTCAATTTCTCATTGTCTGCATATATTCCTGCAGTCAAATAATCAGGAGAGGTTAATTTTGCGGAGGCCAGTTTGTGTTGCTGTTCCCTATTAGAATGAGCTCGATCTAGGTTACAACTGTAATCAAAGTGCAGTATGATCCCTATTTGTAAGTTTGTGTAAAGAAGATAGTTTAAATGGAATATTACCAAAGCCATAAATTTTAAGGCCCATGCCAAGCATGCTCTTCTTCCTTAAACCTACAGCTTTCAATTGCATCCCATCTTCAAGTTTGACAGGAAAAGAGACTCCAGTTTTAGGTTCAACCTCAACTGGAACTTCCTCCTCCTTTACAGTTGCTTCTTTCTCCTGACCACTCTTCTCGTTCTTTTCCTCTTCAGTTTTGGCCTCATTCGTACAATTTGGCTTCTCTTCTGCTGTTTCTGTAATCTTTGCTTCACCTTCGCTCACCTTCCCCTTCTCCATTGTTGGTTTTAAAGCAAGACCACTCTTGGGGTCAATTTCAATTGCCTCAGTCTTTGCTGTGACATCTTCCATGGTGGTCGGCATTTTACACTGATAGTTATAAGCCAAGAGGAAGAGATAGGAATTGTTTTCTGTTTTGCTGTGGTTTGAAGATTGAAGGGCAATGAGGTTTATATAGGAAGAGATTTGCCCGATGGTTACTGTAACTCATTCATGTCTCATGCAAGTGGGAGTCTCATACTGAGGCATCTTTTCGTCCTTCCTCGGTTTGAGCATTGAGATAATGGGAGGCAAATGTTACGTTGCGGTTCACAATAAGTATCTAATTTACTTTTAGCACGGCCATTAAGAAAATATTAAATTCTATACAAAAATATCTACTATGACTAAACTATCCCTACTTAAACATTTAATGTGCGGAGTAAGAAAACTTTTTATACCTAGGGGTTATTTTGTAAAAACAAATTGAATTCTTTCTTGAATACATAACTAGACACTTATTTTGAACCAAAATGATTAAGTAAATAAACACTTATTTTGAACCGAAGGGAGTATCACCCACTATAGCTCATTAACTGATTTTTCTTGGTGAAAGAAAACAGTAGTGTGGTTTATTTCCTTGCATTAGTTTGCATATTTTGGCAAAAATTTACGGAACACATTTCAAGGACCTTTATTGTTGGCTATCATAAATGTATGATCTCATTTCAATGTGAATATGTTCTTTTCAAACAATTCCAAGGTGGTGGATAAGTGCTGACTGAATATGATGAAATCAATGATTAGGAGCCTGTTTGGCCAAGCAATTCCTTTTGTTTTCCTTTTACTTTTGGCTAGCGTTTGAATATAGATTTGGCTGAAATTTGAAAAAAAGTTTTTGAAAGTTGTGTAAAATTATAATTTTTAAAAGTTGAAATTGTGCTTGAACATGTATTTTATTTTAAAAAAAAGTTAAAGTTTTTTGTGAACGGAAGAAAAAAATTCTCCTAAAAATTGTCCTAAATTAGATTTTGAGAACTTGAATTAATTTTTTTTTTCAAAAATTGATCATATTCTATGAACAAATAATATTTTTAATTTTTCTTTTTTGAATTTGTTTTGCCAAAATCTATGGCGAAACGGGAGTTCAGTATTGGGATGAGAAAGTCATAATTATTTTTACGTTGCTGCTTCTACATGCCTAATCTTAGCTAAAGTACCATTGTTTATTACCCCTATAGTTATAGCTGTATTTCATGTTTTGTGTTAATAGTAATATTGTGATTGTGTATAAGCGATTCACTGCTCAGAAAGGTCTCATCGCGTCCAAGCGCAAAATCGAAACAAATGGTGATGCATCAACTTCTTCCTTTTTGGAAGGTAAAAACCCTTTTTCTTCAAAAAAAAAAAAAAAAACTATAGTGTACTACCTTTATAGAGATTTGAGGTGTTGGCTAAAATGCTCGAGCATTATAAGTAGGTTTTCTTTTACCGGGGAGAAGCTACAAATTCTAACTTATTTTTTAAATTAGAAAAATTAATTTTTTTAAAGATAAAGATATCCTAATTAATAATTTTTATTTACAAGGCTTTCCATTATTGTATCTCCTTGCATTAGTTGTATATTTTGCGTAAAATTTACACTGTTTGGAACACATTTCAAGGACCTTTAATCTTGGCTTTGATAAATGTATGGCCTTCTTTCGATGTGAGGATGTTCATTCTAACAAATTTTAACGTGGTGGATAATGTTGACAGAATATGAATATTTAATAAAATAATAAATTGAAGTTATATATATACTGTGGGAAGAAAAGCTCACACATTCAGTGTGATTGTCTAATATTATATTTTAATATGTTATGCACCTTTTTAAAGTTATCAGCTTACGTTTAGCGTATTGCGTATACATGTACACAGGGATATTCAAACCGAACCGGAAAATAGCACCAAATTGAAAAACCAAACCAAATCGATTAAAAAACCCGACTAGGTTTGGTTTGACTTGGTTTGGTATTGAGTAAAAAAATCCGAACCAAACCGACATATAAATATATAAATTTTATTTATATTTTTAAGAGTTTATAGTGATTTTTTTATAGAAAATATAGAAATATTTGGGATCCTCTCATGTATTAACACTGAAAGCGTAAATTAACAAAAAATTATTGTTAGACGACTAAGAAAATAACTATCATGTGTTACTAAAAAAATTCTCCTATTAAAATATTTTATGTCAATTTTTTTCATATTTACTAAACATATATTCACTTATCAAAGTTTTATCTATAATTTTAACAAAGTAAGTTGAAATAATATTCATGTAATAAAAAAAATCCGAAAAACTCGACAAAACCAAACCAATCCAAACCGATATAGTTGGTTTGATTTGGTTTTGGTAAAAACCGAATCAACCCGGTCTATGTACACCCCTACATGTGCATGCAATTAGCTTCACAGTTATTTGGTTATGTAAATATTTTTATGAATTTTACTTGTAAAATAATTTCTAAAAAATTGAATATCCGACTACAAATTGTAACGGCCGACTGCAATCTTGCTGGGTACACTGCTTACTACTTCCTTTTGTTGGCGCTTACTCTTAGCATTGAATCAGAAGGTCGCCATTAATTGATTATCTTTTCCTTGCTGCTTCAACATGCCTAATCTTTGCTAAACCATTGTTTGTATTAATGCTTAATAGTGGTTTTTAGTAAGCGAGCCAATGTCCCATAAATTCTCATCGTGTCCAAATGCGAAATCCAAATAAGTGCTGATGCATCAAATTCTTGGTTTTTGGACTTTTTGATCCAATTAAAGGGATCAAACTATCTAGTTAAAATGGCTTGCCACTGGGTGTGAAAGTACTTGATTATTTTTGATGATATAAGTACATCTCCTCACTAGTTTTAGCTAGCGTTTTGTCATAGATCCCAAAATTTTTTTGAAAAATTTGATTTGGGTGAAGTTTGTATTGAAGATGAAAATGTGTTTGGACATACGTCTTCAAAACATATTTTCCAACTTTAATTTGGAAAAACATGTATATAATTTTCAAGTTTTGGGATTTTGGCCGAAAATCAGCTCCGATTTGGCCAAAATGTGAGCAAAATTTCTGGCCAAACACGAGTTTTAAAAATAAATTCCAAATTTATTTTGGCAAAACTTATGGCCAAACGGGCCTTAGTTTCCTACCGGGTTATATGACTTGCTTTAAATTGTTTTACCTAAAATGCTTTTATTAATGAAAATACCTTTTTCTTTTCTGCATTTTTGCTTATTTGTAAATACTTTGAATCTTATTACTTTTTTAAAGAAATTATCTTCTGATCTTTATTACGGAGAATCTATCGGCAATAGAAAACAGAGGTGACATATCTCTTTGACTAGCATTGGTATTTATCTTTTTCTTCTTTTTTGCTATTTTTCTTCCTTTTTTCTATTTTTTGCTATATAAAAAATGGGGTGTGACATCTCTGGCGACTCTGCTGAGGATTTTGCAGGTTCGAGCTAGTCCTTGACCTCGTTGGGTTTTTAGGATATTCGGTTGAGATTTTTATGTGTTTTGTTTGCTTTATTTGGTTTTTATTTTGTTTATGTCGTTTTATTATTTGCTAGTTGCTTATTGCTTACAGTTTTTTCTTTATGTGTTACCGCTTTACAACTGTCATCATGTGCGTTACCCAGTTAATTCTTTATGCAACAAGTCTTTCGGAGTACGTTTGAGCATACACGGCCTTTTTGTGAGTCACCGTGTGAGTACATGATTTTCTCCCTATATGAATTACTCCCAGAAATTCAAACAAAATGTGTTATTTCATTATTTTGTAATTTTGTGGATTTTTGTGATATTTTGTGTTAATTATTTGCATCTTTGTGTGTGCATTTTAATTAATAAAAAAATATAAAAAATATACTTGACACTTGCATTTAGGGTTTAATGTCATATTTTAGGATTAGTTGAATTACTTTATAAAGAAAAAAACAACAAAAATAATTCTTTTGCATTTATACTTGTAATTTGTCTTAGTTTGCATTTAAATTAGGAATTATGGCATTTTGAAATTGAGTAATATAATTTGGATTTTTATTTGTTGATTAGGCATTTAACAAAAATCAGAAAAATATAAATGAAAAATAAAAAGAGGAAAAGAAAAGAAAATAATTGAAAAAAATAAAAGAGATGCATGGCCTTAGTAAATTGCTCAAATTTTGGGGCAAATGTATTAGCCCAAACGATTCCCTTCCCAAACCAGCGGTCCAGGCCCAAATTCATACCCAACCCGGCTTGTCCCCCCTCCTTTAAGTGAAACGGCATCGTTTGGCCCAGAACCAATCTCAGCCCTTGATCTCTCATCATCCAACGGACGAGAACTAGCGATGTTGTCGCTATATAAATGTCCAAACAGCCCTTACGCCCCTCAGGCCCCCCTACCCTCACCATCTCTCAAACCTCTCACCAGAAAATGTAACGCCGCGTCCGCCGCCGACCGAAAATCGCCTCTGCCGGCGGCGAGTCTTCGATGACCGCCAAAATTTCACCATCGCTTCTTCTTCACCTCCCCTTTCCATATCCGGCCATGGCTTCTTTCAAATCCCAACCAAAGTCCCCAAAACAGTGAAACCCTAGGCGCCGCCACCACCGTGCACGGCGGCGTCATCCCCCAAACCACTCCAAAATCACACCATATACTCCCCTCACCTCCCTCTTCTTAAACCCTTAACCCTCCTCCCTCGAATATCAATGGCTTCCCTCAAATTTCAGATTGATATTTGGCCTAAAACCCTAGTTCCTAGAAGCTCAACTTCATCGACTGTTGGGGCCATAATAATCCTCAATCTTGTGTTTCCTCATGGAAACACACGATTGAGGACGTTTTGGTCCGAATGAATTCCATAAGAGGGTCAGTTTTTTCCTCCGGTCTTCAATTGGGGTATGTCTTCAGTGTTTCTATTTTTTCTTTGTTTATTATTAACTGGATTTGCCTCGTGTTCTTAGATTTTCTCTTGATAGGCTGACTCTGTTTTAATGGTAGTTTTAATTCGTAATAGGTTAGTTTTCAATTCATAACTGGGTGGTAGATTAGTATTTGTTCATGGTTGATTCTCTTCTGATTGTTCCCATGATTAGTTTAATGTTCATTTTCTGATTTGGTTTAAGGGTTAATCTTGTTTCATGATTTCTGACTAGTTAATTGCGTTTTGATGTGTGTTTTACTCAATATTGTTCTAATATCACTGAATCAGTATTTTATTTGCTGAATCAATGTTTTGATTTGTAGTTTAATTTGCAATCTTTGATGTGTTTAGTCACTGGGTTTAGTTGATTACTAGTTTAATTTGATTTGATCACGTGTCTAGTCAGCAACTAGTTTTAGTGTTAGTTTGTTAGGTTAGTAATTTCAGGGGTATTCAGGGGCATTTTGGGCACTTAAAATGGGTTTATTGGTTAGACCAGTAAATTTCAGAATAGAGTAAGGGTAGTTTAGTTATTCCATAAATAGAAAACATGCTAGAATTCCCTAGAATCTTCTAGAATAGGGCTTAAGTTTGAATCTCAGTAATTTTAGTGGTATAACTTAGGCAATAAGTCAGAAAATAGAGGACTATTTGGGTAAAAATAAAAATAAAAAGAGGGGGAAAGTGAGTAAGGAAATCTGGAAGCTTCCCCCCTGAAATTTGCCTCTAAAAGGCAGCTTATTTGCCTTTATGAACAAGTTTTGGAGAATCTGAAAAATTTTCCCCACTTTCACAAGTCTTCATCAGCTCAAATTTGAATTTCAAATTCAAAAAAATCCTCTAGATCTAGATTTTAAAAAGCCAAAAACCAAAAACAACAAAAAATCTTTAAAAATAAAAAAAGAACACTGTTCCATTGAAAAACTTTAGGTTAATTTCGATTTCTAGTTATTGATTCACATCTTCTAGTTTAATGTCTGTTGGCTGAAGTTTCAGAGGTTCACTGAGTTGATTTCGAGTGAGTTTGGGTTTAATTAAGCTGGTTTTGGTTGAGTTGTGGTCTGCTGAAAGTTTCAAAAGTATTCTGGGTGCGTTTTCGAGTCAATTTGGTGTTATTCAAGATGTTTTGATTGGGTTTTGTGTCTGATTTGGTGTGAAACATTTACTGGGTCGTTTGAGACTATTCCTGGGTTAAAATTGTTGCCGTGACTTGCTACTTGCTCTGTTAACTTGTTGAACTGCAGTTGACCTCTCCTTCTGTCTACTTTGATTCAAATTCCAGGTACTTATTTGATCTCCCATGGTCTAAGAGCTAAGACAATTTGTAGCTGAAGTTCTGGTTGACAATAATAGACTGATTTGAGTATCTGAAATGGCTACCTTTGTATTTGTTCATATGTACTTCTTCAGCATAGCTTACACATACACTAGTCTTCATGTTAGATCATGTAGTAGTAACATATAGGATTCGACCAGCTGGACTCTCTGATGTTTGGTATAATTAGAATGTATAATTGAACTATACAACCAAGCTTAGTTATAGATTATGTTAGTTCAATGGTTGGTTTGATATTCATTTGGGCTGTTGAATTGTTTTAACTCGTCTGGGACTATTCTGAATTTCAGTGTAATGAAATATAGGGTGTAGTGATATTAAATGTAATTAGTCAATGTTGATCTACCTGAATCGGATAGTAGTTGAAGCATAAACACCAAGTGTGATGAAATATAGCTGTGTGCGTTTGTCAGTTTGTCTGCCATCCCCAAAACTTATCCCCACTTCCTTTTTCATGTTCATTACATTGCGTGGTAATTAGGGGTAAGAAAATTAAAAACCGGCACAATGTAAGGCTTCCAGTTAAATATTCCGTTATCTCACTAGCTTATTTGTTGATTCCTTTTTCATGTGAAGTCTTATCCTGAATAAGTTTTGTCAATAAATTGTAGTTAAACCACTTATTGAGCCAAATTTTGTTGGCCTAACTAGTTTGAAGAAATCCTGATTGGATTCCGTCTTGGTCCTATTGGGCTTGAACAGAGCGCACATTTTTCGGACCTGCTGCATAGCTGAAATGCGCCAAAATATGCCCTAGGTCTGATTCCCTCAACCCCAAGCCCAGTCATGTATTCAGCCTTGGATCTAAGCTCACCGGATCTGTGTCATGTTGAATTGGGCCTCATGTGCAATCCTACGACCCCTTACCAAACCTTCTGAAATTCACAGTTCTCAATTTGAAATAATTCCAAGTTTGGGTTCCTCGAGCTAGGTGGTACACTTGAATTAAGAGGGTCCCCTCTTTTTGAAGTGTAGACTTGAGCTTTAGAAGCCCCAATGCCTTAATCAACAGTTTTACTAATAATATTGACCAATTAATTAAGGCTCTTTAGAGACAAACCCAAGACAAAGTTATAGTTTACTCTAGGATGGCCTTTAAATAATAAGATGAGATGAGCCTCGCCAAACAAAATGTCTAAATTGCGGGGCCCTCACTAAATGCTTATATCAAAATACTTAGAATTCGGGGCGTGCCGTTTAGTGAATTTCACGGCCCATCACAAAGATAATAACACGTTAGCCACTTTAGGCGCGCTTTTAATAATTTTACCTTCTTAAATACGGGTGTACATTTCATGCAACCCAAATCCAAATCCCAAAATGTTGAATAAGAATATGTTGAAGATCCGGGTGCATTTCATGTGACGTGATCCAAAACACGTTCTTAAACGACGTTCACTTTCTTAAAAATTGACTAAAAGCGGTAAATAATTTAAAAATTGCACTATAGGTTTTAACATGTATTAAAATTAGATTTTAGCCAAATATAGCAGTTGAGAGACCGTGCTAGAACCACGGAACTCAGGAGCGCCTAACCCCTTCTCCCGGGTTAACATAATTCCTTTCTCAGATTTCTGGTTCGCGACTGTAATATAGAGTCAAACCGTTTCCTCGATTCGGAATTCAAACCAGTAACTTAGGACACCATAAATCTCCCAAGTGCCGACTCTGAATCTTTAATAAAACGAATCCCGTTTCGAGTGTCCTTTAACTGGAAAATCTCCTTTTATTATACCCTTCCCCGGGATGTGGTAGTGAAAAAAGAGGTGTGACAGCTCTGGCGACTCTGCTGGGGAGAATAACCTAGAACTTTTTGTTCAGGGTTCAAGAATTCGAGCTCAGTTAAATTGTTATTTTTGGCTTTATCTGATTTTTCTACGTGTGCCATGTTATATATGCTAAATGTTTTACCGATTTGATATTTGTTGAATTGTATATAAACTGTCACGAATTCCTTCCTCTCTCTGAGTCTTCTACATCATGGAGAAGGGTGCACTTCGTGTAGCTTCTCTTCTGTTTAGAGTCTTTCCCAATTTAGAATGAGGTTTGGATCTGTATCCCCGGTACGCTGCCTCCCCCTCAGCCCAAGTTGTCCGCTCGGGTAAGCTAGGTCTAGTCCTATAAACCTAGGGTTTAAACCTATAAGAATGATAAACTCATGCCGGATCCCTAGTAGGGCGCTTGTTTGCATCATGTACATTTGACTTAGATATTCAACACAGAGGTTGGGTCCGTCTAGCAGGTGACCTGAATTGAAATGACCATCCTGATGCATCTTACGTGCTACTTGTGCATTTATTTGCTCGGCTTTGCATGTTGACCGGCTTGTATATAATGAGTGAAAAATTGTAAAAATAGCAGTGTTAAGAGGGTAACCATTTGTTTGAAAAAAAAACCAATACCCAAATAGCACCGAAATGCTGCAGGATTTTTGAAAAAAGAAAAGAAAAATATTTGAAAAATAGAAAGAAAATTGTTCAAAGTAGCTCTGATTTTGGCAAGTTTGCCCGAACTACACTGGTTTGATTCTCACCGGGTGTGAGATACGTAGGCAACCCTCATCGGGTCCAACCACCCTCTTTAAAAAATAACCGAATAATGTCAAAATTTTAAATTTTTGTCAAAATAAGTCGGGTGCTACCATTCTTGTTTAAAATGAGCCGAATGCCCCGAAAAGGGTGCCAGAAGGCCGTTTTTGCAAAAATAGCCACCCTGAGTCACTTTCAAATGGTTTGCGGGCACAACCTTAAAATCTCCCTCCCAGAAGTGCTGAAAGGCCGTATTTGCAAAACCAAATCTTTTCTTAAACAAAAATTCTGAAAAATAGCCACTTTTCTTTTTAAGTCAAAATGAGTCATTAAATAGCCAGTTTTCTTGTCCAGGATGACCGCAATTGACATTGAAACCTTCTCAGTCTTGCGCAGGCCCACGACGATGCCTAGTGATGCCCCGCGAGCCCCAAGATGTGAAGCTTTGATGTACTCTTGATCCAGTTTTAATCATCGAGTCTGTATTTTGATATTTTGAGTCTGCTACAAGAAAACAAATAACCTAGTAACTTTTTAATCGGAGTTTTATTAATGGAAAATCCCAAAAAAAGGGGAAAGGCAAGAAATAAACAATGGAAAACAAGAGGAAAGAGTGAGAGGGTAAAACAAAGAAAGGCCTGGCAAATACAGAAAAAAGAAAGCCGGGATGACGCAAGCAGCCGAGCAAAGGCATAATAGAAATGGTTAACTGCTGTAAACACGTGATTTTTGACCCTCCCTGAGAATTTTCACGAGTTTAGCATAAATATTTAATTTAGGCCTAAT
>MU767693.1:43302-73415 GCA_026770625.1 Nicotiana glauca | reverse complement strand
CGGGGTTAGGCCAGGCACTTACCAGCACATGGGGTCGGTTGTGCTGATGCTACACTCTGTGCATTTCTTTGTGCACAGATCCAGGAGCAGCTTTTGGACAGCAGCAGTAGGCTTTCTATCTGGGAGCTATCTTCAGTCCAAGGACTCTCGAGGTAGCCTAGCTGGCGTTCGCAGGCCGAAGTCCTTTTCCATTATTTAAGTTTGTTTTCAATGTACCGAAACAGACATATGTATTTTTCTTTTATTCAGACTTGTTGTAGTATTCTATAGTAGTCTGTGAGCTAGTGACACCAGATTTTGGGTAGTGATGTGTTTCAACTTCCGCATTTTTATATCGTTTTTTTTAAAATTAAAGTCTTCCACACTTATTTAATATTATATTGTTGAGGTTGGATAGAGAATGTGTAATGTTTGGCTGGCCTAGCTACGTTAGTAGGCGCCTTCATGACGCCCGATGGTGGGATAAATCCGGGTCGTGACAACACTTCACCGGCTTTTATGCTAGATATTCTAGCTTATTACCACTTAAATGAGTGGAAAACATGTTTTCTCACCAAGCACTAGACTATTGTCAGAAAAGTACTTTAATTTGCAACCATACGAGCCCATTAACTGATCATTCACCAATTAATTATTCATATATAAAAACAAATACAAAATATTTGGGTACATTCCTAAGCCCGAAATCACCATACGGAGCTAATAGAATCATAAAAAAAATCTATTCCGAGTTTGTTTACACATATTTCACCTTCTGGTCAATTTATTCAACTTAAGCTTTCTTCTTGGAGACTAAGTGTCTCAATTCATTTCAAAACCTCACCGGACCCAAACCACTTACCCCGGCACGTCACACAACGACTGTAAAGTATGAGTTTAGCAGTAAATGGGGAAACATGGTTGTATTATTCAAAATGACCGGTTTGGTCACCACATCCCCCCCTCTTAAACAAACGTTCGTCCTCGAATGTACTAAGAATTATTATCAGGTTACGAGATTGATTATTTTACTTTTACACAAATATTCACGATTGATCCCACATTACTGCATTCGGCATAAGTCCGACAACACCATTTGAATTGAGATCATTTCCTTGATCCATATTTGTAAACTTTAAGACCAAATTTCTTACACTCAAATCATTTCTAGAAATGTTCGATTTTCACGTCAACACACGATATTAGTCTCGACTGGCTATAGCTACTTGTACATATGCACTCATCAAATATAGGGTATTATATCCCCTCCCCCCCCCCCCCCCCCCACTTAGGGTCATTCGTCCTTAAATGAGAAGTAGATTCCATCTCCAAACACATAATGGAACTTATCTCTTTCTTTGCACATCTCAATATCCCAAATTTTTCTAACTCCCAAAATTTTCAGAAACTTCGACAGAGTCTCCCTTATAATTGGGCTTATCCACCTACCAGAGTAATACCAAAACAACTCCTAATAACACATCCAAAACTCAACAAATCACCATAATGTATTTATCAATAACACCAATCTCCGCATCACAAGTATGACACTATCATAAAGATATTTCGACATAAAACACATCATATATATGATCTTAACCACATCTCTGATTTTAATAGTGGTACATAATCGATTACAAAATTGCCAATTAACTTCATGTTAATAAATTCTTGTTTCAAGCTTTCACTTTACTAACAACGTAGCATGAAGACCTCATAATTACTTATCCAAATTAACTATTCACAATTAACGCCACCCGGGCACTCACCTTGTAGGTTAAACTCAATAGTTAAAATACAAATTTAGCAAATTATGCCAAGAGATATTCATATGAGAATTTTCAAATAATCCTCATAGGCATGAATCCCTATAAGTACCATAGTACAAATTTTTAATTTCACAAGGGAGAATTTTAAACACATAAAAATTTTCACCACAAGGACCTCGTCCTTATATAACATCCACCGCAGCTTGTAGCTAGTTTAAATATCCCACATCATATAATGAACCCTCACACCGATAGGGAATAAAATTCGCAATTTAAATCAATTTTTCTGAAATCACATCAAAACCCACATCACAACTATTTTAGTGACAAACACATAATGATAGACAGTTATCTCTATTTAATATCCCAACAGGAGTATTCACATAAGTTAATTTAAGATCACGAAGCTCACTCATGATTGGAGCATATTAGGACGGCTTGTCTCGATACTTAGAACCGAATCAAGTTACGGGAATTGTTACTTTATAATAACTCGAGATCGTACTTGTAACAACACCATCTGGTGTAGTGACCTCAGCTATACCACAGCAAATATATCAATGGGTCGGGCCTCCACCTCTTAGGCGCCATCTACCAGCTTTTCCTCCACCCCTAGTGGGTGGTGTATGTAGAGTAGTAACTATAATGCAGTACGTGGAACGTGTGCTCTGATGGAACAAATTTCTCCCATGTTTGGGACAATTTTCTCATGATGTTCCTAGTATCACCATATTCATAACAGCCAATCTGCGGTCCAACTTCTATTACTGAGCCTGTGCCGGATAACTAAGATAACCATTGTAGGAATCCCATGCCACTGGTACATTAAATGATGACTGCCACACGCGAGTGTTGTGATTAACTTAAGCATACGAGTATACTGAATATGTTTCCATGACCCCGCTGATACTGAAATGTAGAATTATTAAGGACGCGGGAATATCTCAACTCTCATCATAATCCCATTCAAATCTCAGCTCTTAATCATATACAAATTTTGGAAAATCTTTCAATACCACATAAATACATCTCAGGCCAAAATTTACATAACACATGACCCCGCAATTTGATCGTTGATAGTGGACTCCCCTCACCTGGCACGAAGCAATAGGTAACAACATCTGATAATCCATAATGTTAACCTTCACAGCTCATATAAGTCAACCAGATGCCAGGGCCCATTGCACCCCTACGTGATTTACTGGGTGATCTCTCAATACTTCTGTATCTTCAATCTTGGCAACACGTGGTATGAATGATTGAGCAATCCTGGCTCCCTTATAACCCTTTGTGGTACCACTGACCATTGGCCATAGTTATTACCGAATGTGCAATTTCATACACGAGTGGATGTAAAAAACCATAAGTTATATAATTCAAGTTGAATAAATGCCGCACGATAAGAAATGAAAGAAGTGAGGTTATCCTAATAGTTCGGTAGCCTCTCGAAGATAAGTACAGACGTCTGCGTACCAATCCACAAGACTCTACTAAACTCGCTTATGATTTGTAGTATCTATGAACCTAGAGCTCTGATACCAACATGTCACGACCTAAAAATCCTTCCAAAGAAGTCGTGATGGCACCTAGTCTCTAAACTAGGTAAGCCTAACATTAACTAAAATAACATTGATATTTATTAACTTTAAATTAAATTACTCTAAACAAATTATAATTCCCAAAACCCGGTAGTACAAGTCATAAGATCTATAGAGTTTTTCTCTACCATTTCTAAACACAACCGTATGGAAATAAGTACAGTAGTGAGAATATAAAATAAGAAGGTGACTCCGAAGCCTGCAAATGCTACAACAGGTTTACCTTGAGACTTCACCGCAACGAATAGCTACTATCGACCAAATACCTGGATCTGTACACAAAAATGTACAGAAGTGTAGTATCACCACAACCGACTCCATGTGCTGGTAAGTGCCTAGCCTAACCTCGACGAAGTAGTGACGAGGCTAGGACTAGACTACTAAATACACCTGTGTAAGATAGCATACAAAATAATAGGAAGCAGATAACAATGATGGTAACAATGATCAACCAGAGATATAAATAGCAGGCAACAAGAACAAAATAATTATTTCTAAAAATAAATAATAAATACAAAAGCAATCAATTAATTAAGTACTTCAAATATAAATCTTTCTCCTATAAATCCTTCAAGTAATAACCTCTAAGATAATATGTTTTTCAATAACTATATTTCGAATATATTTTCTTCAAATAAATATCTTTTAAATAAGCATCTTTCGAATATAATTCTTTCGAGTAAAGGTCACCTTGTGACGCCTCATTTCATAATCATAATAATATAGGTCTCAGCCCACGTTCATATTTTTACGGCATTTCGTGCCCATATTTATATTACAACTGCGCGGACAACTAACGTGCCATTCAATAAAACTATAATATTTTTTCCAGCACCTTGTGCCCACATATTTCTATCTCGCATTGCACAATAATATTCTCATATTACTCAGTTCATAGGTTCCATACCCAATACAATTAAGAATATTCAAGGAGCCTCATTCACTTAACATAAAGTCGAGTACAGCTTCCAACCCAATTAGAAAATCAACAAAAAAAGAAGGAGTTATTTTTTTTTGAAATCATTTGATAAAGAAAATACCCTTTTCAATTAAAGTACACTATCGAATGAATCATTACCTTTAATACGAGAAATCAATAAATCAAAACATAGTAGAAATTCCTTTTTAAGCAAAGTACAACCTCAAACGGTTTAAGGAAAGTTTAGTTGAGAAATCAATTGAGTTAAATATGTAACAACTGTTGAAATTTGGAGTATTGAACATACATAAAAAAAATAAGGCGAGGCATTGTAAATACTATGGATTCCAACACAAAGGATCACAACAGTAAAGGGATCTAAATAGTTAATACACTTAAATTGTTAATAACAAGTAAAAATGGGGAAGAGAAAACATGCTTCGGAGAATAACCGGTAAAAACAGAATATCAAGAGAATTATAAAGGAAATCAAATCCAACCACTAACAAGAATAAGGAAAACAAAGGGAGATTTCACTTTCTTTTCACCTCTTGATGCAGGCGTGCAACTCGATCCCATTTCCTGTATCTCATGGCAGGCGTACCACCCGCTCCCATTTCATGTATCTTGTGGTAGGCGTACCACCCACTCCCATTTCATAATATCTCGTGGTAGGCGTACCACCCGCTCCCATTTCATTATATCTCGTGGTAGGCGTACCACCTGTTCCCATTTCAATTATATTGTGGTAGGAGTGCCACCCACTTCCATTTCAATTATCTTGTGGTAGGCGTACTACCAGCTCCCATTTCAATTATCTTGTGGTAGGCGTACCACCCTCTCCCATTTTAATTATCTTTTGGTAGGCGTACCACCCGCTCCCATTTAAATTATCTTGTGGTAGGCGTACCACCCGCTCCCATTTCAATTATGTTGTGGTAGGCGTACCACCCGCTCCCATTTCAATTATGTTGTGGTAGGCGTACCACCCTCTCCCATTTTAAACCAACAAAAATCACAAAGAATCCCGGCAAGGGGACAATAATATCAATACAATAACATCTCGGCAAGGGAACAACAATATTTCAATAATATTCCGACAAGGAAATAATAATATTTCAATAATATCACGGCAAGGGAACAATAATATTTCAATAATATCCCGACAAGGGAACAATAATATCAAAACAATAACATCCCGGCAAGGGAACAATAATATTTCAATAATATTCCGATAATGGAACAATAATATTTCAATAATATCCCGACAAGGGAACAATAATATTTGTATAATATCCCGGCAAGGGAACAAAAATATCAAAATAATAGCATCCCTGCAAGGGAACAATAATATTTCAATAATATTCCGACAAGGGAACTATAATATTTCAATAATACCCCGGCAAGGGAACAATAATATCAAAACATTAATAACATATGAAGCGCAATAAACCACAACGGAGTCATAACAATTATAATACAAGACTCACGCACATGCTTGACACAAATGTATAGATACTCATCACCATGCCTATACGTCATACTCCACAATTAACATGTAACTACTAAGACACAACTCCTAATCCCTCAAGCTAAGGTTAGACCAAACACTTACCACACTTTGCTATCAATTCAAAATTCCAACAAGCCTTTGCCTTGCAAATTCGTTTGAAACTTCAAATCTAGTCATAATTATTCAATATACTCAATATAAATCATACGAATTAATTTCATATGAATTTACACATTTTTCAAATTAAATCCGAAATTTAGCTCAAAATTGCTCGTGGGGCCCACGTCTCAGAATCCAACGAAACTCATAAAATTCGATAACCTATTCCGAGACGAGTTCAACCATGCCAATTTTACCAAATTCTAATAACAAATCGACCTCCAAATCCTAAATTTAAGGTATAGAAAATCTCTACCAATTTCAACCCAATTTCAAATATAGGAACATATCTCAAGGTTCTACGTCTCAAATCATAAATCTACAGGTGGAAATTTTCTTTTAAAAATCAATATCCAGATTGTTTTTCAATTAGCAATCTCATATTTGACTACTCATATCAAAAGAATAATAATTTTGTTATAAAATAGTTTAATACCTTGAATGATAATTAACTACAATTGTAGTTTGTGATTGTTGAGCATACTGTTGCTTCGTCTGAAAACCTCGAACTGGAGGACATTTAATTTGCCTTGAATCTCGAGAGAACAAGGTTTAAAAGCTTTGTAATATATTCAATGGCCTTTGGAATACCACTGTCAGAAGCTCCCTTTAACTTTTCCCATCATTATCATATTCTCCTTTAATATATAATACAAAGCATCTCTACTTAGGAGTACTATTAGTGATATATGGTGCATCACAACCTAACTTGATGTTCCACTTTAGTAGAAAGAATATTTTATTTTCCATATTGCCAAATGGGGTCTTAATTTCATGTGCATAGAACAAATGAGTAGAATTAATTAATCATAAACTTCACCGACTTTTATGGTAGATATTCTAGCTTATTACCACTTAAATGAGTGGAAAATAGGTTTTCTCACCAAGCACTAGACTATTGTCAGAAAAGTACCTTAATTTGCAACCATACGAGCCAATTAACTGATCATTCACCAATTAATATTCATATATAAAAACAAATGCAAAAAATTTGGGTACACTCCTAAGCCCGAAATTACCATACGGAGCTAATAGAATCACAAAAAAAATCTATTCCGAGGTCGTTTACACATATTTCTCTTTATGGTCAATTTATTCAACTTAAGCTTTCTTCTTGGAGACTAAGTATCTCAATTCATTTCAAAACTTACCCCGGCACATCACACAACGACTGTAAAGTATGAGTTTAGTAGTAAATGGAGAAATATGGTTATATTATTCTAAATGACCAGTTGGATCATCACACAGGCAGTATGGGAATAATCTCGGGAGCGTGCTCAACCTTCACTCACTGCTCAGGAGTGCAGACGGCAGGAGTCTGTGCTCCTCCCCTGACCTGGGATGTGGCTGCAGCAAGGGGAAGCAACCCTGCCTGAGCTAAGGTGGTGTACATGCTAATGAACTAAGCCAAAGTCTCCTGGAGCGCTGGAGTAGTAGTGGCAGTAATAGGTGTGCCAGGTGCCTGGGCTCCGGCTGGATCTGCTGGTGTTACCTCGACGGCAGCTCGCGCAGGTGCTCTGGCTGCACCACGTGCGTGTCCTCGACCTATACCCCTGCCCTGGCCTATGACGGATACAGTAGGGGGAACGCGTGCCTGATCATCTCGTGTAGCACGTGTTCTCACCATCTGTGAGAGAATAGAAGACAAAAGTTTAGAATTGATGTAAAAATATCGCACGACAAGGAATTCAAATGAAATGAAGATTTTTCCTAAACAGTTACATAGCCTCTCGTAGATAAGTACAGGCGTCTCCTTACCGATCAGCGAGACTCTAATAAACCGGACTGTGTTCTGTGACTCCTATGAACCGAGAGCTCTGATACCAACTTGTCACGACCCCAGTTCACCCTCCATGAACATGCCGTGATGGCACCTAGTTCCTACAACTAGGTAAGCTTAACAATGCATAAATTTATTATAATTGCGAAATAATTAATTAAAACTGAACATATGTAAAATAATGACTGCATATTAGGCTGCTCGGCCTATACAACCCAAAACAAATGCGAAAGTCTACAACTCAATCCCAAAACTCGAAAACTCACGGGAACCACAGGCTAATAGAAACATAGTACGCTGCTCTAACTCCAGAATATCTAAACAACTGAGAGAAATGAATAAACTAGATACTAAAGCTGGAACAGAATAGAGACTCCTGGTCTGCGGATACGGCAGATATACCTCGAAGTCTCCGTATAACTCCTCGCCTCAAGGATAGTGCGCCGGAGTAGAGGTGCCTGGATAATCTGCACATGAAAAAAAAACATGCGTAGAAAGGCATGAGTACACCACAGCGGTACTCAGTATGTGCCAAGCTTAACCTCGGTTGGGTAGTGACGAGGAAGGTCAGGGCCCTACTGAGATAAAACATAATAAATAATAAGATAACGGAAACAGTTTAAATAAAGTCTACAACGAGAATCTAAACAGATAAATAAGGAGGAACAGTAATAGAAAGAAAAGGTAACAATACAAGGAATACTGCTCTCAATAAGGAATAATAGCCGGGGATCTCTTGGTACCCTCATCATATACACTGGGGATCTCTTGGTATCCCGAGGATCTCTTCTTATGCTCATCATATACACTGGGATCTCTTGGTATCCCGAGGATCTCTTGGTATCCTCAATAAGTAAGCCGGGGATCTCTTGGTATCCCAATATATAGAAATACATATGTCGGGGATCCCTTGGTACCCGCACCCTCAATCCAGAATATATCAAGTACATGGGGATCTCCCGGGAAGCCGTCCCGTAGTCCCAAATTAAACACACAACAACAGCAGTTCATATTCTCAGAATAATGCTAAAATCAGTACAACTAATAAATTTTTTTAGCCTAACATGCTTCACAGAGTACAAATAATATAGTTAAATAATTAAGCAAGTAAGTCAGCTAAACATGCTTCTCTAAGCTAGCACAAGTTTAAACTTACAATTTAAAATGAACAAGTAACATAAATCTCAATTTAAATAGTTCAAGTATAAATGGGTTTACAACAATTAGCTCAAGTACGCGCTCATCACCTCACGTACGAGGAATTCAATTATTCAAGGATCATGTCCTAAGGGGAAAAGTCCCCCACACAATGTTAGACAAGTCACTTACCTCGAACCGGCTCAATAATCAACTAGGAACCACTACTTTGCCACAAGTATCCGCCTCCAAATGGCCTAAATCTATTCAATTCAATTACATATCATAAATAATATTGCAAAAAACTGATTCCAATATTAAATTTAAAGCTAAGGCGCGAAAATAGGTAAAATGACCAAAATGCCCCTCAGTCCAATGTCTCGGAATCGAATAATTTTTATATTTTCAGCACCCTCGTACTCTCACGAGTCTAACCATATAAAAAATTTCCAAATCGGAGGTCAAATGACCACTTAAAACCCAATAGTTTGGTCTAAGAAGTTTTCCCCAATTTTCATGCAAAAATCCAAAATTAAGGATAAATTTGTGATTAGATTAGTGGGTTTTAAGCTTAAGGGAGTAGAGAATTGTTACCCAGTAGTTGCCTTTGAAAAACCTTTGAAATTTCTCCAAAACTTGTATTTTGAAGAAAATGGCAAACCCTCGGATTTTGAAATGTTAGTATTGTTCAGACCCATAAAGCATCACGAACGCGAAGAGGAGCTCGTGTTCGCGAAGAAGGAAAAATTAAGTGGCCAGAAATGCTCTTCACGGTCGCGAAGGTAGGACTGCAAACACAAAGGCCCTGAGGTCATGAGCTATGCGAACGCGATGTAGTGAACGCGAACGCGGAGAGGAATTTAGCGAAGCTTCGCGAACGCAGAAGCAAATATGTGAACGCGAAGAAGGGTCTGGTCTTCCTCTAGAATTAATCTACGCGAATGCATGGAGGAGGAAACGAACACTAAGAAGGGGAGAGCTACTGCTACGCGAATGTGATGGGTTCTTCGCGAACGCAAAAAAGAAAGTCAGACCTGCAACAACTGAGAATTTGTGCAACATTTTCAAACTCCGAAATGCTCCGTTGAGCATCCGAACCACACCCGAGGCCCTCGGGACCTCAACCAAACCGACAGACATATACCATATCATCATTCAAACTTGTACCAATCCTTAAACCACCTCAAACAATGCCGAAAACTCGAATTAATCAATGATTCGAACCTAAGAACTTTAAATTTCAACAAAACTCGCTTTCGATAAAAAATCTAACCAAAACACATCCAATTGACCTGAAAATTTGCACGCACGTCCCAAATGACATGAGAGGTGTTATATAAACTTCCAAAATTCCATTCCGACCCTTGGATCAAAAATTCACTATCGGACCGGAAACTTCAAAAATTCAAACTTTGGCATTTCAAGCCTAAATGAGATACGAACTTCTAAAATACATTCTGAACACGCTCCCAACCCCGAAATCACCTAATGGAGCTAACGGAACCTTTGATTTTCCATTCCAAGGTTGTTTTCATACTGTTTCGATTACGGACCACTTTTTAACACTTAAACTCTCATTTAGGGACTAAGTGTCCCAAAACTCTCCGAAACCTAACATCAAACGTCCCGGCAAACAAAAATAATAGAAAAGAATATAGGGGAAGCAGTTAATGGGGGATCGGGGCATAAATTCAAAAAATGACCGGCCGGGTCGTTACAGAAGGCATATGATAGACTATCGTGGTTGTTCCTGACCAAAGTCTTGAGGAAAATGGGGTTTGATGAAATATTCATTGGATTAGTATTTGGGATTATTTCCAATAATTGGTACTCAGTTCTCATCAACGGGCAGGCTCATGGATTCTTTAAATCTACAAGAGGAGTAAAGAAAGGCGATCCTTTTTCACCTACTTTATTCATTCTACCAGCTGTGGCATTATCAAGAGGTTTAAATTCACTTCATTTGAATTTATACTTCTGTGGGTTTGGTTTGCCTAAGTGGAGCCCTAAAATTAATCACCTAGCGTATGAAGATGATACGATCATTTTTTCATCATCTGACACTACCTTATTATGATTGATTATGGAAGTTTTATATGCATATGAAGTAGCAGGTGGCCAGAAGGTTAATTAAGCAAAATCTGCAATTTATATGCATCATGCTACTAATGAGGAGGTGATTAGAAAAGTTGAGAGGATCTCAGGGATTGGATGGAAAGATTTTCCATTCATCTATCTAGGATGCCCTATTTTTTACAAAAGAAGAAAGATGGAGTATTACCAAGGACTTATGACTAAAGTCCTTGATAAGCTACAGTTTTGGAAAGGGAAATTGCTGTCTATTGGAGGAAGAGCTGTGTTAATCTCACATGTACGGCAAAGCATGCAATCCACCTCCTGTCAGCCGTGAATACACCTAATTCTATGATTAACAAGCTTCACAAGTTGTTTGCAAGATTTTTTTGGAGTAACTCGGTAGATGGGATATCAAGACATTGGACTTCATGGGAATACTTATGCTTGCCTTATGATGAAGGAGGTGTAGGATTTCGATCGTTACATGATATGTCTGTGGCTTTGTTTTGTAAATTATGGTGGAATTTTAAAACAAAACCTTCCTTATGGAGCTCATTTATGAGTCAAAAATACTGCAAAAAATTAAATGCAATGGTAGTGTCGTGGAAAGGTGGATCACACATTTGGAGAAAGATGCTTGAGTGTAGGGACATTGTGGAACATGAAATAGTATGGAAACTCAAAATGGGACAGTCATTATTTTGGTTTGACAATTGGACAGAGTCGGGATTATTATATTTTGTTACCCCTCCAGATTTCCTTTGCGATGAAAATTTCAATAATGTGTCAGATGTGATGAAGAATGGAGACTGGGATGAAGAAGTATTATATCAATTGTTACCCGAAGATCTAGCAACTCATATTCTGGATAATGTTGCACCTCCAGGAGAGTTCAATGCACTTGATAAACCAGGGTGGAGGTTAGAAACAAGAGGGACATTTTCAGTCAAGTCAGCTTGGGAATACTTGAGAAGAAGGAAGGACAATGCTATTACCTAAAAGAACATGTGGGTAAAGGGTCTACCTTTCAAAATTTCTTTCTTCATGTGAAGATTATGGAAGAGGAAACTGGCTCTAGATGATTCGATACGAAGGATGAGGTATTCAATGCTATCAAAATGTTGCTGTTGTTTGAATCCAGGTGAGGAGTCCAAAGCACATGTGTTTTTCAACTCATATGTAGCTAGAAAGGTTTGGGGCTATTTTTTCTCTCATGCAGGTTTAACTCTAGAAGGACTGAAACTACAACAAACCATAGTGAAATGCTGGATAGTGAAGGTGATTCCAAGATTGAAATCTATATTTCAGGTATTACCTTGCATTATTACATGGGAGTTATGGAAAAGAAGGAATAGTAACAAACATGGAGAAGTAGTATCGATCAATAGGGTGGTATATCAAATTAACAATACCATTGAGTCATTAATCAAGGTGAGGAAGCCAACTCTGCAGCATGTGCCTCATAGATGGCCAGATATTTTGGGTAATAAGGGAAAGATATATGCCTAAGTTGAAGATTAGTAAGATAACTTGGGAGCTGCCAAGAGAGGGAAAGATTAAAATCAATACGGATGGAGCATCAAGGGGCAATCCTGGGAGGAGCTCAATAGGTATGTGTTTGAGGAATGGATCTGGTGATATTGTATATGCGTTGGGTAAGGAAATAGAGCAGACCACGGACACAAAAGCTAAAGCTTTAGCTATCCTGGAGGCTCTATGATTCTGTGTGCAACATAACATTGATGAATTTTGGTTGGAAACTGATTCGATGATGATGAAGAATGTTATTAGGGGGATATGGAAACCACCTTGGATCATCGAAGATGAAATTGTAGGCATAAAGAAGATTCTGGAGCATTGTAGGGAGAGATAACACATATCTTCAGAGGAGGGAATAAGCTTGTAGACCATTTGGCAAATTATGCACTTGACGTGGGCAATTTAGAATGCCATGACTTCCAGCACTTGGACACACATGGGAGGAGATTGGTGAATGTTGATAAAATGTTGTGCCCAAATCTGAGAATCAAGTTAGCAAGAAATTAAGAGACAAGAGACAAACAAAGTCAAAAGAAATGAAAAGAGACAAGGGCACAAATATGGATGCAAAAGGCATGGTATCGTGGTTCTCAAAAACTTTGTTTACTTTTTTGCTGGAAATGTTGAGCAGGACTATAATGCAGAAGTGCAGCTGCAGCAATTTTATGGGCAGTGCGATATTCATTTGGATGGAAAATTCAATAATTCAGGGCTATTTTAAATCTGAGCATTCATCTCATACAAAGGGCTCAACAAGAATCCTTCATACAATACACATAAGGGAAGGCAACAACAACATACGGAATGAGGCAATCCCTTACGACAAAAGAAGCATGTGTTGGTTAAAACTACTAGGAAACGTTAGTGTACTCATGCCTTGCCCCCTATTACGACTGCATTGAGTGGTATTAGCACTATGTGCTCATTCCCATGTAGAAGGAAAAGGGTCATGCACAAGCATGAGAGCAGGGAGTAGGATCATGATGTAACAATGGGTGAATAGCAAGAGTAAGGCTAGCAACAAGGACTTTTGGTTTGAAATACTAACGCTGCAGGTTTATGCCAGGTTTCACCTTTGTCTCCATATAAGGGCCTCAAAAAGACACCTAGAGACAACATATGAAATGCAAGGCAAAGGCAACATAGTAGAGGAAGCAGTTTTTCAGGATTCTATAATTATCAAAAGGTTTGAGAAGGCCCAACAAAGAAAAGCACACAAAAGCATAAACAATGTGCATGTCTGGAAAAGTTACGGTACACAAGGCCTATTTTTAATGAAATTTCAATTGGTGGTATTAATGCTATGCATTCATTCCAATGGAAGGGATTTAAAAATAGGCAAAAGAATAGTTCTGAGGAAGAGTACTCGATAGAAACAAAAAGCATACAAGTGAGGCTGCAAGTGATGAGGAATATGCTCAACAGTTTAGACATGCTATTTGGGAGTTTCAAAAAAGGTACCTTGGGTGTAGTGCTATGTACAAAAGCATGGGACATTTCGAGCTTCTGGGCAGCATGCTTCACATATCCCACCTGTGCTCGTGCTACTATAATGCCACATAAATGCATAACACATGTGAAGACATATTATTCTATATGTAATCACAATTACATCTGGACAAGGAGCACAAGCAGGAAAATGCGACACGCAAAAAAATGAAAACATTTGTAATGGGCAAGTTGTTTTAAATGAAGTCACTACTAGGTCGATGGACCATATAAATGAAGTTCAACGACTAGTTGTTACACAACATTGGGTTAATTTTTCTAGTACATCATTTGTGATACCAATGTTGAGCTCACTGCTTAACACTGGTAATAGGAGGATTGTAATTATCAATTTTTATTATTTTCATAACGTAAGACCTCCTAAAAATGTATTTCGCTTGTTATGTTATTTTATTATTAATAAAAACTCGCCCTAGGCGCTTGCCTGGTGGATTGCCAAAAAAAAGAGAAGAAAGATACAAAAAGAAGGGGGAAAAAATGAAAATGAAAAAAAAAAGAAGGAAAAAAGTGAGAAAAGAAAGAGAAGTAGAAAAGTAAAGGAAAAAGAAAGAGAAAAGAAAACGAAATAAAATAGAAAGATAAAAGAAAATAAAAAATAAAGTTTTCTTGAACTACGTTCGACTTGATTCCAAAATGATACGTAGGCAGCCTCTCTTTTGGGTTCATGAACAATAAAATAACAATCCAAATTCCCCCAAAAGTGAAACTGGGGTAGATATTATAATGATTCGGTAATGATTCCTTTTGAATGGCTCCAAAGTTGTAATTCAGTCAAAATTAATTTTACCCAAATCCTTTGAAGTTCTTCCAATCAGCCGGTGAGAATGTTCAAGGATCTGAGAATATAGCTACTTGGATCAGATGCAATCAAAATAGGAGAAATAAAATAAGCGAGTCTTTTTGGTGAAAACCCACACTGGCACCGTGAGGCAACAGTAAGTAGAGAAATGGAAAATGAGAGAGTCTTGTTAGTGAAAACTCGCAAAGAGCAATATAAGGTGATGGTGAGAAGAGAAATGAGAGAGATCAACTGGTGAAAACCTGCAAAAGGAGCCACTGATCGGTAAAAAGGAGGATCCTCGAAACCACCAGCATCAACAGAGTCCTGGCGAGGTTCCTCGGTTTCAAGGCAAAACTATGATAAATTTCTTAGGGTCGGACGATTTACACAGATCAGGCATCCAATCCAAAAGGCATAGTCCGCATATGCTCCAGATAAGTCATTCTTTCCTTTCCCCGAAAGGGACACATTGTTTAAACTCATTCTCCATTCTGTTGCTTGTTTTTCTTTGAATCCCTTTTGGTCTAACTCTGTTTCTGAAACTGAGACAAAGAAAGGATGGAAATATTTATTTACAGGAATCTCATTTGATACAATCCAATATGCAAAAGGGCACCCAAAAATGTTACGGGGCATCAAGTCGACCTCGACTGGCCATGGCAGCTGATGCTTCAAAATCAAAAATCTTGGAAGAAGAAAATCAAACTGAAGTGCCTATAAAGGCAAAGGAAGCTGAAAAGGTTGAGTCGCATGTGGATAACTGTCTTGGCAAAGGTTTGAAAAAACAAGGTACCTCAAATGCTCTGAAATTGAAGTTGGAAGAAAGAAGCCAGAAAGAGAGGCCTACAAAGGTTAAATAAAGTTGGAAAAGGTTAAGTCCCAAGCAACTAGCTATTGTTGCAAAGTTGAGGAGCCAAAAGTTTCCCAATACTCCAAAGAAAAGAAAAGAAAAGAAAAAAAATGATGATAAAAAAATAGAAAAAAAAGAAAAAGAAGAAAAAGAAAAAAAGAGAGAGAAATTAGAAGGGAAAGGCCTATGAAGGCAAGATAAAGTCGAAAATGTTGAGTTCCACCGACAAATCATCATGACAAAGTCTGGAAAATCCAGAGTTTTTCTAGAGTCGAAAATGCAATCGGTATTCAGGAAGCAACCAGTTGCAGTTAAAAGGGCCGAGATCAAGTGATCAAAACAATCAAGGCCACAAAATCAACCACCATTTCAAACTAACAATTGTTATTTATTTGAAAACACGAAACATGTGCAATCCAAAGCAACCTTGCAAGAAGCAGGTGCAACCAAAAGAAAACTGCGCAAGTGCTAGAAAAAGCTTTGCAGCAATAATCAATCCAAAAGGGAAGTCTCTTCCAAATTCTTTCCTGCATTTTTGCTCATTTTTCTTAAATAAAAAAACAAAAAAAAATGAAATGTAAAGAAGAAGAAAAATTTAAAATCATGGTAGCATAGAGTCTCCAATTTCTAGCTACGTCTTTCCCAATATAGGGTCCCATTCCCTAGTCGATGCCAGCGTAACCTGGTAATCTTTCCACCATGAGGTCACATTCCCTAGTCGCTGCCAGCATAACCTTGTAATCTTTTCCATTATAGGATTCCACTCCCTAGTTGATCCCCAGCATAATCCGTGGACCTCCCCGGCATAACCCGTGGACTATTTTTTCTTGTCCTGCATAACCCGATAAACTTTTTAGGCATAACCCCTAGACCTCCATGGCATAACCCGAGGACCTTTTCTTTTCCGGCATAACCCGATGAACTTTCCTGGCATAACCCGTGGACCTCCCCGGCATAACCCGAGGACTTTTTTCATTTCCGGCATAATCCGATGAACTTTTTCGGCATAACCCGTGGACCTCCCCGGCATAACCCGAGGACCTTTTTTCTTTTTTGGCATAACTTGATGAACTTTCCTGGCATAACTCGTGGTCCTCCCCAGCATAACCCGAGGAACTTTTTCTTTTCCGGCATAACCCTAGGACCTATTTTCTTTTCTGGCATAACCTGATGAACTTTCTCGGCATAACCCGTGGACCTTCCCGGCATAAGCTGAGGACCTTTTTCTTTTCCGGCATAACCCGATGAACTTTTCCGGCATAACCCGCGGACCTCCCCGGTATAACCCGAGGACTTTTTTCTTTTCCGGCATAACCCGATGAACTTTCCCGACATAACCTGTGGACCTCCCCAGCATAACCTGAGGACCTTTCCGGCATAACCCGATCATTTTTCCAGCATAACCCGGCAATCTTGCCAACATAAGGTCTACACTAACTATTTGAGTTTATTTTAGACATAGGGTCTCCACTCCCTAGTCGCCTTTCCAATATAGGGTCTCCATTCCCTAGCTGAGTTTATTATTAGACACAGAGTCTCCAATCTCTAGTCGCCTTTCCAACATAAAGTCTCCACTCTCTAGTTGATTTTATTTTTAGACATAGGGTCTCTACTCCCTAGTCGCCTTTCCAACATAGGGTCTCCACTCCCTAGTTAAGTTTATTTTAGACATAGGATCTCCACTCCCTAGTCTCCCTTCCAACATAGGGTCTCCACTCCCTAGTTGATTTTATTTTAGACATAGGGTCTCCACTCCCTAGCCGCCTTTCCAATATAGGGTCTCCATTCCCTAGTTGACTTTATTTTTAGACATAGGGTCTCCACTCCCCAGTCGCTTATCCAATATAGGGTCTCCACTCCCTAGTTGATTTTAGCATAGATATAGGGCTCCACTACCTAATCTGTTTCTTCCAAGGATACACAATCCTAATTTTATTGCTTTCAATAAAGAAATAGTTTAGATTTTGTTACAATAACTCATAAAATTTTTCCTAGTGAAAATTGGGGCAGAAATATTTCATTCGTTTGTTTGCTTTAGTGCCTAAAAAGGTTCTATCCATGAGGCACAAGGTTTGAGATGACCAAAATAAGAAGTCTCAACCCAAATAAAAGAAAATAAGAAATAATAAAAGAAGTTTGAACTCAAGATGCAGAAGCGGAGAAAAGATGCGGACTTCAAAATTTGATTGAAGTCACAAGATTCGCATGTCCTGCCTTGATCCAAAAAGCTGGAGAAGAATGAACCAGCGGTTACAGCTAACGAGCATCAAGATTCAGATCAGAGTCTGCACGAAGAACAATCCAAGACTCAAGATAAAGCTCTAGAAAATTTATAGATAGGAATTTTGTAACTCGTAGTTGTTAGACTTAGCTAGTTTAGCTTTTTATATTATATTTTTGTGTAATAAGGAGCTCAGCATGCAGAAATAGCAGCAACAACAGTGAAATCACAGTTTTCTGGTAGTCCCAGCTACCAAAACTTCCAGAACTACATCGACCTGATTCCTTTATAGCCAAGGATATGTAGGCAACCTCTGAAGCAAGGTTCGGTCAAACTTTTTCAAAATGCTTCCCATGGAGTTTCAAACGGGCAAAAATACCTCATAATTACTCATTTTGTCTTTGCCAGAAAACCCTTCGCGTTTACGAGAAAAGAGGGGCACTACAATGAAAGACTAGTTGAGGAAGTAAGGAAGAAGGCTTCAACCTAAGCTCAGTAACCTAAGGAGAAAATGGTTGTGTAACAACAGTCGCACTACAAAATTGTATGCACTCCTAAAGAAAGTGGCACCTACCATGGCTAATGAGTGGGGAGCAAAACCCAAAAGTAATATTCGAGACCATACGAGTTGCACAAAAATTTCAGCATGCATGAGGACTCAGTTAAGCTAAGTATTCACGCAACAATGAGGAAAAAAACCCAGAAAAAGCAATTGCTTACATTTGAAGAATGTTGAAATGGAACGAAAGGAATTATTCGATTAATTATTAGCCGTAAACGACTCCGATATGAGTTAAAATAAGGAATTGGGTCTAGGTCATAGACAAAGGGTTGAATCATTACAACATTGTATCATGGTTTTCCATAGCATCCATGAAAGGCTAAAGTAATAACCAAATTCTATGAGTCGCAGATCAAGAGATAGCTCAAGCTTACATAAAGGTGAATCAGAAGAAGGAGGAAACTAAAGATTTACGTCAACTAAGTAAATTAGGAGTTTCATTATTGGACCCAGAAAGTTACAGACATCATGACTGAGAACATTGTAGAATCACTCTTAATGTCAGAGGTACAAAAGAAATAGTACAATAGCCATATTTTATAACGGCTCTACTATAAATCCAGTTAGATGTGTCCCAACCTCATAAGAAGTCAGTAGGAAGCTCCCCAGATTGTGTATACACAAGAGGTACAAGTATTGTAATAGAGCTTAAAGTTATGGACATGAATTACACATAAGTGGAAGGAAGGTCATGAAAGAGATGAAAGATACAATGCGAGATTTTAAGATAAGCAAGTTAAAGGTAAAAAACGTACGAGATACTCAAAGGCAGAGGATTATGAATATTCCATACTTCAGATAGAGGGCTAGAAGCATCGAGATTCAATATCCAGGAATGATAGCGGCATCTTCATTGGCATATCTCATAGCCTATGGTTTCTAGGTATCATGGAGGCTAACTAAGACAGCAAAGAAGAGTTAGAGACGATGTGATATCTCACTTGATGTACCAGAATGACATAAGGAAACCTATAATGCAAGCATGTTGAAGAAAGGTTTCGAGTAATATAACTAAATATGGGTAGGTCACAAACTGAAGTATGGAAAAGTGACAAGGTTTTAGGAAAGCAAGAGTAAGGATACGAAAGGGCGAGTCAGAAGGTGACAAGAATGGATAAGTCCTCAGGATTAAATCCATGAAAACAAGTGAGCTAATGGTTTCTCTATGTTATAGAAAGCTCAGTATTGTCACGACCCCAACCACGGTCGTGATGGTGCCCAACACACTGCTAGGCAAGCCCGACCAATTTAACAACCTTAACCATTTCTAAACAGTTCATGATTAATTAGCACAGATAAAGTATTAAGCCATAATACTGGAAATCTGAAATAGAGTTAAAACATGTTGAATCCTAAATAACAATACTACTACATAGCCCGAAGAATCCGGTGCCACAAGTCTGAGCCTCTAATACATGAGTATCAACCTACTACATATCGTTCTAAAGATGTACGGAATGAAGCAAATGGATAAAAGGAAGATCAGGGCTCCCGGATATGTGCTGCCCAGCTGAAAGTCCTCAACAGTCTCAGATACACCTGGATCTACACGCAAGGTGTAGGGAGTAATGTGAGTACTCTGACCCAGTGAGTAATAAACATAAATAAAGGCTGAGAATAAGAAATCCTAGATAAACATATTGTAATATATAAATACAACAATTTAAACTAAGTAGTATAAAATAAGTAAACCAATGAAAATAATTTATGGAAATGCTGCAATAGATAAGCAAATAAATGACAATCAAATAAGAAATGCAACATATAGTACGGTACTCTCTAGTACCCGATGCGGCATGCAGCCCGCTCCATTTATTTATCGTCGATGGCGCTCACTGGGGGTGTGCAGACTCCGGGAGGAGCCCCTTACAGCCCAAGCGCAATATCAAGCCATCTCCTGGCATCAACTAGGCCCTCGGCCTCATATCAATATCAATATAATACTGCTGCGGCGCGCAGCCTGATCCAATACTCAGTACAGAATCACATAAGCCCTAGGCAATAATAAAATAGTAGTTTTCAGCCTAAAACATCATTAGAAATATCATTTAAGTTTCAAATCTGAGTAAAAGTGGCTGAGTTTGCAAACAATTTTTTAACAATAAGGCTGAGTCCAAGTATTTTGTCAAAATAGTGAGGAAACAAAAATAACAACCCCTGAAGGGTCCACACCATTGGCACGAAGCGCAAATATGACAATTTATCCAAATAATGATGATATCAAGTAAGTTCCAATCAATTTCATGGTAAAAATATCACTCGAGACGGACCAAGTCACAATCCCCAATAGTAACGACCCCGCGCTCATCATCAAGTGCGTGTCTCACCGCAATATAGCACTACGATGTGCAAATCCGGGGTTTCAAACCCTCAGGACATCATTTACATTCATTGCTCACCTCAAGCCGGCCAAAACTCTAGCTCGCTATGCCCTTTCCTCTCAAAGGCCTCCTCGCACATCGAATCTAACACAAACCACAACGAATACGTCACAATAGGCCAAAGGAACAATACCCAATCGAAAACAATCGAAAAATATTAAAAATCCCAAAATTGGCAAAACTCGAGCCCCGGGCCCACTTCTCGAAAATCAGAAATTTTCACATCATCGGGTTCCTTATCTCACCACGAGTCTATACATATAAAGAACACCAAAATCGGAGTCCAAATGCCCCAGAAATCCCAATTTTTGCTCTCTTAAGTCAAGCCCTAAACCACCATTTTTTACCATTAATTTCTTAAGTTTTCAGCCCTTATCCATGTATTTGCACCATAAAATCATGTTTTAAGTCCAAAACTTCTTACCTTATCGAAGCTCCTTTAAAACCCTCTTCAAAATCGCCCACAATTCTCCAAGTCCGAAGTTAGAATGAGAAACCCTTCAAAAATTCGTAAAGATGAAGTTTAATATCTCTGCCCAGGAAAAACCGCATCTGCGGTCAAAACTCGCTTCTGCGGAAATTCACTAAGGGGCAAAACTCCGCTTCTGCGGCCAAATGGTCACATCTGCGACTCCGCAGATGCGGTCCCCAAATCCGCAGCTGCAAACCTTCTCTCTTCTGTGACTTCCTCCTTGCTCTTGCGATACCGCTTCTGCGGTCCAAATTCCGCAGAAACGGAAATACCAGAAGCATCAGCAAATTTGAATAGCATAAGTCCAAAACTTTCCGTTAACCATCCGAAATCACCCCGAGGCCCCGGGACCTTTAGCCAAATCACCAACCACCTCCTATAACATCATTCAAACTTGTTCCAATAATTAAAACACCTCAAACACCACCAAAACCATCAAATGACATCGAATTCAAGCCTAAGTTCTTCTAAAACTTTCGAAGAACACATTCGATCAAAAATCCAACCAAATAACCTCCGAATAACTTGAAATTTTGCACACACATACCAAATCATCCAACAAAGCTAGTGCAACTCTCAGAATTCCATTCCGACCCTTGGATCAAAATCTCACCTATCAACCGGAATTCGCCAAAATACTAACTTCGCCGATTCAAGCCTAATTCTATACTGCACCTCTAAAATCACTTTCGATCACACTCCCAAGTCACTAATCATCCTCTGAAGCTAACCGAATCGCCAGAAATCATATCCGAGCTCTCTAACTCATAAGTCAATATTCGGTTGACTTTTTCACTTAAGCCTTCCTTAAAGAGACTAAGTGTCTCATTTCCTACCAAACCAATCCAAAACAACCCGATCACACCAAAACACAGATAATGAAGCATAAAGGAGCAGAAAATAGGAAAAAATGGGGTGGTAACTCATGAGACGACGGGTCGGATCGTCACAAGTATAGTCTGAATGAGCTCAAAGAAGTCTAAGACTGATATCATTTGAAAGAGATGAGGGTGTAATTGTGGTAGATAAAGAATGTCATTTGGGCCTTCGATTGAGTAATGATTTGAAGAAAAGAAAAGATTTCATGAACGACACAGGATTTAGATACCCCTCATAAGGTAATCCACATTGAGATACTATGAAATACGATTATGGAAATCACTTCAAATATTTCTCGATGCAATGTAATCCCTAGTGGCAAGGTATTACGTAAGAAGTTTCAAGTTATCAATGGTATATTGTAGATCAATATTAAGGTGAATCAACAATGAATAGACAAAAGTCACAGAGTACGAGATGAGAATTAGGTCGTCATTCTTAAGATGAACATTTAATGAGGAAGCATCAAAAAACCTAGATTAATTGGAATAAAAAACAAGAGTAAGCTAAAATTTGGTAGCAGACCTCAACAACAATAAATTGAAGTAAGAGTTATGGTATAGTATGACCTACCTAGATCCAGTAAAATCATGCAGATAGATTACTGGGTCTATGAAATAAGATATAGCAATATTCGTAAATTCTAAAAAAAATAAAGTAC
Organism: Nicotiana glauca; assembly: GCA_026770625.1. Lineage (NCBI taxonomy): Eukaryota > Viridiplantae > Streptophyta > Magnoliopsida > Solanales > Solanaceae > Nicotiana > Nicotiana glauca. The sequence continues at coordinate 50,630 of MU767693.1, read as the reverse complement.
TGCGTGTTGATATCCAATTTTGTCCCTCTTTTCTTCCAAATTGTTTACTTGAGCTTCTCATATCGCTAATGGTATAAGAATTTTAATTTGACATTTTAGTATAATTTAGACTTATAATTATCACTCATATTATTTTATTCAATGCTATTCAATCAACGAATATTTTCTTTAAATAATATCTCTCTTTGTATTGTATTAATCCTATGTTTATTTATAGAATATTTGCTAAAGATATTTATATATATTATTTGTGGCTATTGTATAACGGTTGTATACTAAAAATAGATTTTGGCATTTTAATCATTCTGCTTAAACACTACAACACTATTTGATATAAATATTCATTGCTAGAAATGTCAAGTATTTTAATTATCTACTTAATATTATTGTTGCTATTTATTATTATTATTATTATTATTATTATTATTATTATTATTATAGAAGCCCAAGTAAATGAAAGAAAGAAGGGAAAAGTCCCAAAGACCTTGAGGAGTAGCCCATTTTCAATTATTCCTACCCACCAGAGAAGTCCAAATCTGCCAACTCATTTAACCCAAATATAGAGCCCAAATCTTTTACTCCAGCCCTTGAGAGAAACCTCTAGAATCCCTTTCTCTCTCGCCTGTTTTCTGCCTTTTCTTTTAAATCTAAGTGTGGAAGACTTGCCATTACTATTTTGGAGAAAGAAGCTCTGCACCTCATTTAATTCTTCTGCAAGATCAACGTTCAAATTCAAACGGGTAGGTTGATCAAAATTCAAATCTAAATTTGAAAAAATCCCGCCCAAATCAAGAACCCTATATTTTCACCAATAAGAATCAGCACTTGGAGTCCATCTGGGAAGCCCAGGGCCACCCCTCTAAGTTTAAGCTGGAGCCCCCCTCTTTTTACCTTTGTTTAGCCGCTATCTCTACCTCTCAAAAAGGCTTCTTCTTTTAGTCTCTCAGTTCTGTTGTTTAGTAACCAAAGCAGAAGCGGTTTTTAATTATTTATTTATTTCGAAGATTAATCGTTATTTCGAGTAGCAAGTTCAGAGGTCGGAGTTCGATAGTCCATCTAAGACTCTGCCTTAGTTCGCTTCCCTACAAAAGGTTCGTACTTTCAATCTTCTTTTCCTTGTTTCTATTTTAGATTCATAATAAATGTTGGTTTGAAGATATGCAATTATTTACTTTATAAAAATTGTGATGTATGTCTCGTTAGTGTGATAATCTTCTGTATGAAAGCTCATATGTTCTATACTTGTGTCACTTAAACAAGAATGATATGTGTGGATCTGTCACACCTCTTTTTTTATACACATACCCCGAAGGATAAATGTATAAGGGAGTTTTTTTTATTTAAAGTGACATTATTCGAAATGGAATTATTTATTTATTATTAGAGTCGCCACTTGGGAAATGATTGACTTTTGGTGTCCCAAGTCACTGGTTTAACTTAAATTCTAAATCGAGGAAAATTGTCGACTTTCCAATTGGAGTTTGCGAACCAGAAATTCTGAATAAGGAATTCTGTTGACCCGAGGGAAGGTGTTAGGCACCCCCGGATCCGGTGGTTCTAGCACGGTCGCTTAAATTATCATAAATAGCTAAAATCTAATTTTTATACATGTTCCAACCTATAGTGCAATTTTAAGATTATTTACCGCTTTTAGTTAAATTTTAAGAAAGTTAACGTCGTTTAAAAATCGTGTTTTAGATTACGTCACATGAAATGCACCCGGATCCTCGACACATTCTTATTCGACGTTTTTGGATTTGGATTTGGGTTGCATGAAATGCACACCCGTGTTTAGGAAGGTAAATTAATTAAAATGCACGCCTCAAGCAACTAGCGCGTTATTAACTTTGCGACGGCCATGAAAATTTGCTAAATCGCACGCCTCGATTTCTAAGGGGTTTTACTCAACCGAAGCGAACTACGAATATTCATAAATTATTTTTCTAGACAACTTTAAGATTATTGCGGAGGTATAAACTGCAAAATAATGTTCATTAAGACTGTGCAAGACTTCCAAGTGCTCAACCATTATGAAGATGGTAAAACAGAGACACGGTATAATACATTCACATGAGCCACGAAAAAAGGTTTCTTTATATAATATTTAATATGCAAGTGTAATATTAATATGCAAGACTCACTGGTAGACTATCTTTACTTCACCTTGAATGAGAGCTTCTAGATGAGAAACATATACGAACTAACAATTCTTACGATAAACAGAAATGTAAAAATTATACTTGAATAAGACATGTAGTGATTGGCAACTTTACGACTCATAGGTTCTCTTTTTCTTTTTCACTTCCTTTGTTTTATTTGTTGGAGGATTTTGTTGAAAGTGTATTATAACATAAAGAAATACAGATGATTGAGTGGAGCAAGTGAAGCATCTATTTTCAAATGAATCTGACGGACACGATCTTGTGATTCACCGTTTTATTGATATGCTTGTTAGCTAAGTGTAATTTACCAGAGAATAAGCAAATCCATAAAAGCATTAGAAACCATTTACAGTACTCTAAAAATATACTAATTTGTTATCTGGCAGCACTTTGTATACTCATATCGAGAACGAAGGCAAGACATTAAACAAAATAGTCAGTCTACTGAGACACCATTTTATCTTTTTATTTTACATCAATTATGCATCTTTTATTCTCTTTGTAGAAGCCAACCAACCATTTTTTATAGTAAGAAAAAAAACACAAAATAAACACGAAATAGCTAATCAAACAACCGTAGGAATGAAGCAGGTGAAACGTGAACAATTCCATACAATTTTTATCCAAGCCAATCGAAATTTATATCATTTAACCAAAACATAGTACCTGATTGCAGCAGACTAACACAAGAAGAAAATAGAACTCTGGCTTTGTAAATGAACTAATGACGAAGGTAAAGCTCAGCAAAACAGAATCAGCAATAGCAACTAGAGCACAAGTCCACAGCTCTGAACCAGATAACCCAGCAGATTCGACAACTTCAACAGCTACGATTCACTCGAATGCAAAGTGATGAAAAACCGAATAGAGGCAGAAGAAATGGAAGCGAGCTCAGCTAATAATGGCCAAAGATCCAGCAATACACAACAAATAGCTTCAGATTTCAGCTTGAAAATAGCTTTGAGATCACAGAATATTGTTAAAGTGATATAGTAGAAATCAGAATAACTTTCTATCTCTCGTCTTGGTCTTTGATCTTCAGATCTGCTTTGAATTATAGAGTATTTTCTCTGCGTGTGTGAGTGTGCAATGATGGAGGGTGAGAGATCAGTCCGATAGAAGAAGAAGAAAGGTCGCTGCTCCTTTTCATTTTTCGTTCCAAAGACGAGAGAGGTCCGCCCTTTTCGCTTGGCCGGAGATCTCAGGATTTTGGCGTGTAGGGTGTTTTTAATGTGGAAGGGGATCTTGTGTGGGGGGAGTGTTTTTTGGGGAAAGGTCTTATGTGGACAGAGGAGGACCTACGTTGCAGGTGGAGGGGTCACGGGATACCGTTAGCCTCGGCAAAAACTCTGTATATGTATTTTACATATGTTTGTACATACAGTTGGGACCCCTTAAATATTTTCCTTGTGCCCCCAGACATGAAAAGGCAGACGAAAGGAATGGTTATGGGAGCACGCTATGGTTTCCTCCTTTTGCTGAAGGACGTGGGTTCGAGACTCCCTTCAGACTTTTAACCTTCCTATTCCTATTTTTTACACTAGTTCATATTTTGTACACTAAATCAAATAGGTTTAAATCACCCTCCTATTCCTATTGTGTACTAATTCTTAGTGTCCTAGAGAACTTTATTTATTATTTTTATATTTTGTTGAAGCCAATTATAATTTAATATTACTTAATTAATTTTATTCTCTTCAAATTCCTCCCGTAAAATTAAAAATTTTCAAATTGCAACTTATTGCTCCATAAATAGAAAATACAAATAATTTTACCACCACCTTCTTTTTTTTTTCAAAAGAAGAACGATGTGGCTTTAATTATTACTTTATATTTTATTGAATTCAAATGTAGTTTAGTATTCATGCATAATAGTCAAATTAATTAATTTTATCCTCTTTCAAATTCCTCCCTTAAAATTAAAAGCTTCAAATTATAACTTATCGCTCCACAAATAGAAAAATATAGATCATTCTGCTACAATCTTCTTTAACAATCACTTTGACAAGGTAGCAGAAATCCGTCAACTCTGACTTGACAATGAAAACTAAGAGTTTGAGACTCTTTTTTAGTTCTTTGACTATTAATATACCCTTAATCTTGATTTCTTTCGTAAGTTTTTGTTAATTTTTGAAGCTTGAATACCTTTTTGATCACTGACCCTTTTTTTATTTGAAAAAAAAAATCAAAAATTTATGTCACGACCCAAAATCCGATTGTGATGGCGCCCAACACAACTGCTAGGCAAGCCCGATCAATTTCACTCTCAACCCGAGCATAAAGCTCAAAACCATTTATTTGAAAATCATTAACAGCATTGAAACTAAAAGTATAACTGATAGATAGAAATAATCCGAAAATCAACAATAATGAACAACCTCCCAAAGACCCGGGGGTCATGAGTCTAGAGCCTCTAACAGGTACAGTATAATAAAACTGTAGTAATACATAGTCTGAAATACGCGAAAAGACAAATAACAGGGGATAGGGAAGGAGTCGGGCCCTGCGGATGTCAGGCAGCTACCTCCATAACTCCGAACGAAAATCTGAAATCAACAGAAAGCTCAGCTAGCTCCCGGAGTACCTGGATCTGCACACAAGGTTCAGGGAGTAAAGTGAGTACTTCCAACTCAGTGGAAATAGACATGTATAATGTCTGAGAGTAAGAAATCCCAAAAAAATAGCACAATGTAAAGCTAAGAACAGTACTCCTACACATTTAACAGTGTAACAACAGCTAGCAGAAACAGTCAAAGCAGATATATATATCAATGCATGAATGCAATGCAATGCACATGACCGCTACGGCGCGTAGCCCGATCTATTTGGGTACCCGCGCTCACTGTGGCGGTTCAAACTCCGCAGGGGCTCCTACAGCCCAGGCGCAATATCATAGTAACATACGCTGCGGCGTGCAACCCGATCCACTATCAGTCCAGCTATATGCATGCAAGCCACACAGGCACAGTCAACTTACCAGTTTTAGTTCCAATTATCAGTAATTACCAATTAGGTGTTTGAAACCTTAGAATTTTGCTAGTCATTTAAGGACAATGTTTAGCTCAGGACTGATATCATAAAAACATGCTATAAATCACAGAAACAGTGATAATACTCCCTACGGGATCCAAATAACCGGCACGCAGCCCAACTATATCCATAACCATCCAAGTAGGAGGTTTACCAGCTAATTTATAGCTAACAACAAAGTACAACATCAATCGGGCGGACTAAGCCATAGTCCCCGATCACATTCGACCCCGCACTCACCATAGAGTACGTGTCTCGCCTCAATATAGCGTCACAGTGTGAGATACCGGGGTTTAAAACCCTCAGGTCATCATCCACATCTATTACTCACCTCGAACCGGCTACGAGACTAGTCCGCTAAGCCTTTCCCTCTTGAATCAACCTCCTCGGGTGCCGAATCTAATCAAAATCACAAGGAATACATTAAAATAGGCTAATGGAACTTAACCCAATTGAAAGAACTCGAAAAACACCCAAAAACACAAAGTTGGCAAAACCCGAGCCCCGGGCCCACTTCTCAAAAAATTACGAAATTCACATTTCCGGAATCGTCGTCTCACCACGAGTTCGTACATATCAATTACACAAGAATCAGAGTCCATTTAGCCTCTCAAATTGTCAATTTAGGCTCTCTTAGGCTTCAAGCCCTACCCACTATTTTTACCCTTGAATTCCTTGAATTCTTAGTGTTTAATCCTTGTTTTTATACCATAACAACATTATTTGTGGCTACAAGATCATACCTGATGGAATCTCCTTCGAAATCTCTCAAAAATCGCCCAAAATCGCCTCTCCCGAAGTCCCAAAATATTTTTCTAACTTCTGAAATTCGAACCCCACTGTTTCATTAAACACTCAGCATTTTTCGCTTCTGCGGTAAAAATATCGCTTATGCGACTTCCGCTTCTGCGGTTTCCTCCATTTTTTTCCCATGACCGCTTCTGAAGTTAATAGTCTGCTTCTGCGGACTCGCATTTGCGAAGAATGTTCCACTTCTGCGGAACCTCCCAAGCCTCCTCCTTTCGCTTCTGTGACCACTTACCCGCTTCTGTGGACTCGCTTAAGCGAAACAATTCCGCTTCTGCGGAACTTCTCAACTCAGCCCCAGACCGCTTCTGCGGAACTTCTCAACTCAAGGATCGCCTTGACCCGCTTCTGTGGAACCGCTTCTGCGGTCCATTTCCGCAGAAGCGGAAATACCAGATATCATATCCCTCAGCAAATCCTTAACTCCAAATTTCATCCCGTTAGCCATCCGAAATCACCCCGAGGCCCCCGAGACCTTAACCAAAAATATCAATACATCTTATAACGTTATTCAAACTTGTTCCAATCATCAAAACACTATCATTAACATCAAAATCATTAAATATCTCCGAATCAAAGCCTAAGTTCTTCAAGATCTTCCAAAATGCACTTTCGATCAAAAACCCGACCAAACGATGTTCGAATGACCTAAAAATTTTCAGACATATCCAAAATCACCTAATGAAGCTACTGCAACTCTCAGAATTCCATTCCGACCCTCAGATCAAAATCTCACCTATCAACCGGAATCCGCCAAAATTCAAACTTCGCCAATTCAAGCCTAATTCTACACCGGACCTCCAAATTCAATTCCGATCGCACTCCTAAGTCACAAATCACCTCCTGAAGCTAACCGAATCATCGAAAATCACTTTCGATCCCTCTAACTCACAAGTCAACTTTCGGTTGACTTTTCCAAGACAAGCTTCCAGAGGCTATGTGCCTTATTTTCAACCAAAACCAATTCAATTACACCCGATCGACTCTAATATTGATTTTGAAACATGAAGCAACACAAAAAGAGGGAAACGGGGTGGTAACTCACGTGATGACGGGCCGGGTCGTCACATCCTCCTCAACTAAAACAAACGCTCGTCCTCGAGCGTGTCAAGAAACATACCTGGAGTCTCAAAAAAGTGTGGATATCTGCTCCGCATCTCCCGCTCGGTCTCCCAAGTGGCCTCCTCCACGGGCCGACCTCTCCACTGCACCTTCACTGACGCTATATCCTTAGATCTCAATCTCCGCACCTGCCGACCCAAAATATCTACAGGCTCCACATGATAAGTCAAGTCATCATCCAACTGAACTGTAGAGAAGTCCACCACA
>MU767693.1:5113-35578 GCA_026770625.1 Nicotiana glauca | reverse complement strand
TGCAGCCCGATCCACTATCAGTCCAGCTATATGCATGCAAGCCACACAGGCACAGTCAACTTACCAGTTTTAGTTCCAATTATCAGTAATTATCAATTAGGTGTTTGAAACCTTAGAATTTTGCTAGTCATTTCAGGAAAATGTTTAGCTCAGGACTGATATCATGAAAACATGCTATAAATCACAGAAACAGTGATAATACTCCCTACGGGATCCAAATAATCGGCACGCAGCCCAACTATATCCATAACCATCCAAGTAGGAGGTTTACCAGCTAATTTATAGCTAACAACACAGTACAACATCACTCGGGCGGACTAAGTCATAGTCCCCGATCACATTCGACCCCACACTCACCATAGAGTACGTGTCTCGCCTCAATATAGCGTCACAGTGTGATATACCGGGGTTTCAAACCCTCGGGTCATCATCCACATCTATTACTCACCTCGAACCGGCTACGAGACTAGTCCGCTAAGCCTTTCCCTCTTGAATAAACCTCCTCGGGTGCCGAATCTAATCAAAATCACAAGGAATACATTAAAATAGGATAATGGAACTTAACCCAATCGAAAGAACTCGAAAAACACCCAAAAACACAAAATTGGCAAAACCCGAGCCTCAGGCCCACTTCTCGAAAAATTACGAAATTCACATTTCCGGAATCCTCGTCTCACCACGAGTCCGTACATATCAATTACACAAGAATCGGAGTCCATCTAACCCCTCAAATCGTCAATTTAGGCTCTCTTAGGCTTCAAGCCCTAACCACCATTTTACCCTTAAATTCGTTGAATTCTCAGTGTTTAATCCTTGTTTTTATACCATAAAAACATTATTTGAGGCTACAAGTTCATACCTGATGGAATCTCCTTCGAAATCTCTCAAAAATCGCCCAAAATCGCCTATCCCGAAGTCCCAAAATATTTTTCTAACTTCTGAAATTCGAACTCCACTGTTTCATTAAACACTTAGCATTTTTCGCTTCTACGGTAAAAATGTCGCTTATGCGACTTCCGCTTCTCCGGTTTCCTCCATTTTTTTTCCCAGGACCGCTTCTGCGGTTAATAGTCCGCTTCTGCGGACTCGCATTTGCGAAAAATGTTCCGCTTCTGCGGAACCTCCCAAGCCTCCTCCTTTCGCTTCTGCGACCACTTATCCGCTTCTGCGAACTCGCTTAAGCGAAACAATTCCGCTTCTGTGGAGCTTCTCAACTCAGCCCCATACCGCTTTTGCGATCCTTCACCCGCTTCTGCGGTCCATTTCTGCAGAAGCGAAAATACGAGATATCAGGTCCCTCAGCAAATCCTTAACTCCAAATTTCATCCCGTTAGCCATCCGAAATCACCCCGAGGCCCCCGGGACCTCAACCAAAAATACCAATACATCTTATAACGTTATTCAAACTTGTTCCAATCATCAAAATACTATCGTTAACATGAAAATCATTAAATTTCTCCGAATCAAAACCTAAGTTCTTCAAGATCTTCTAAAATGCACTTTTGATCAAAAACCCGACCAAACGATGTCCGAAAGACCTGAAAATTTGCATACATATCCAAAATCACCTAAAGAAGCTACTACAACTCTAGGAATTCCATTCCGACCCTCAGATCAAAATCTCACCGATCAACCAGAATCCGCCAAAATTCAAACTTCGCCAATTCAAGCCTAATTCTACACCGGACCTCCAAATTCAATTCTGATTGCACTCCTAAGTCACAAATCACCTCTCGAAGCTAACCTAATCATTGGAAATCACTTCCGAGCCCTCTAACTTATAAGTCAACTTCCGGTTGACTTTTCCAAAACAAGCTTCCTTCTAAGAGGCTATGTGCCTTATTTTCAACCAAAACCAATTCAATTACACCCGATCGACTCTAATACTGATATTGAAACATGAAGCAACAAAATAAGGGGGAAACGGGGCGGTGACTCACGTGACGACGAGCCGGCTCGTCACAATTTAAAGTTTGAAACAGGTTTAAATCAAACACTTTTCCTTCATGTAGCAACCATTTTGCTAAAAAAGTTTCTTCCTTTCGGTGCTTTCTCTTTCTTTAGAACATCTTTTTGTTTATACTTGGATGATTAGTCATAATACTTGTTAAGATTTCAAAGAGTTGCATATCAAATTTTATTGCTAGTAATATACAATGGTATCCCCATTGTGCTAAAATCCTGGGTCCGCCTCTGTATGTGGGGGAAGGTCTTTTGGAGGGTAATATTTTGGGGAAAAATTTTGGAGGGAAATATTTTTGGGGAAGGTCTCATGTGGGGGAAGGTTCTTCCAATTCCTTTTTCTTTATTCCCAATTTTCTTTTTATCTTTTTTTTATTAAAAATTCTAAAAAATATAAAATTATACTAATTATAAAAGCTACTTAATCCTAAATTAAAAAAAATCAAAAAAAAAAAGAAAAGGTGTAAAAATGAAGCATTTTTTGTGATTTTTAATTTTTATAAAACAAGTAACTATCGATTAATCCTAAAAATGTAAAAGTAAGGAATAAATGTCATGCATGATATTTTGGTATTTTTCAATTAATAAAAAATCTACAAAATTCCTAAAATTGGCAAATAAGTAAGAAAAATCTATTTTCTTGGGATTTTTATCGGAGTATTTTATATAGGGCAAAAATCACGTGCTTACAGGATAATATGTGATGTTTCAATTATTAGATAATTTAGTAAACAGTGTGATAATTAGGATAAACTAAAGTTGTCCTATTTTAATATTATGTAAAAGAAGTATTTTGTTGTGATATGGGTTAAAAATGAAGTTGGAAAGCTTAGAAGCTAGAATGATGATATTTGGCAAGCATTCTGACTTCTGGGCATATGAAGTTGAAATTAAGATCAAATATTATATTCATAGGAGTATGGTATTAAAGCTTACTTGAAATCTTGTATTAGACTCCTTTCAATTTTAAAGATAATCACCAAGTATTAGGTTAGTAGCTTCTTTACAAATTTATGGCTTAAATTTCGTATTCAGGAGCTTTGCATCCTATTCTCTTTGCTATATGTGTTAGAAATATGTCCATCTTTAAATAGAGAATAAAATGATTAGCCAGAAGTCATGCCTTATTAAAAAAGGTGACTTAAGGAAAATTCCTTATTCTTTTATACTTGAATATTCCATGAACATGAGAGTACATAATCTCGTATGTTAACTATAACAGTGAAGATATCTTTTTCATTATGGTTAATTATAGGTAGTCTATAATCTATCTTTGTCACAACCCAATTCCCAAACCCGGTCGTGATGACGCCTCTTATGAAGACAAGGACAGCCAACAGAACAACAATACCTCTTTTAACAGTTACTTAGCATGAATATGTCTGAATCATAGATAATATAATCATAATTGCAGAATAAACGTGATAAAACAGGAAAACCATCCCAACCCAACCCGAAATCGGGGTGTCACAAGTCACGAGCTAATACAGAGTTTACTAAAATGTTACAATGTCTGGAACTTGGAACAAAGTCTGAAGATAATGTAAATACAAGCGATAAGGGAGAAAACGGGGTTGTGGACGTCGACAGCTACCTCGTAACTTCGGGTCCGCCTGGTCTGGAAGGAAATCATCGCTCAGGAACAAACTCTGCTATGCTTGTATCTACACACATGGTGCAGGGAGTAATGTGAGTACTTCGACCTAGTGAGTAATACAATTAAATAACGACTCAAAGCATAAAAATCTAATAAAGGCATAAATATCGCTATCTCAAGCAGTAAAAATCAGTTAAGCAGTAAACCAGTAAAGTATTGAAAATTCTCTTTATAAAAACAGTTAAAGACAGATATTCTCAACCAGTAAGCAATAAGCGAAAACCTGCCCCTCGGGCGCAATATCAAACTCTCAGTACAGTATCAGCCTCGCGGGCTCAGTATTAGTCACACAATACAACATCAGCCCCTCGGGCTCACACTCAAATCACATGGGTACCCGCGCTCACTATGGGGGTGCAGACTCTGGAGGAGCTCCTACAACCCAAGCGCTATATTATCATAAAGCTTGAAAGCCTGTACATATCAACATGAGGCCTGAAAGCCTTCTCACAATACACTCGAGGCCTGAAAGCCTCCTCACATATCGCTCGAGGCCTGGAAGCCTCCTCACATAAATCATCATATCCTCACACATGGCCCTCGGCCTCAATCAGTCCAAAAATAATCATAAGCCCCTCAGACATCAGTGAAAATAATAATGCTCAGCACAAACAATAGTTAAAATATCAGTTAAAACTTGAGGTTGAGTAAAAATATAGCTGAGTTCATGAAACAGTGTAATTCAAATGGACTGAGTTCAAATAATATTTCAAATAGTGAGGAAAACAGTGATGATAGCTCACAAGGAGTTCAAACAGTCGGCAATATGCCCCAAATATGGAAATAAGCCCAAGTCATAGTGAAAAATAATAAGTCATAGTCAAATACGCGGTAAGGTATCATCCGGACTAGACGAAGTCACAATCCCCAATAGTAAATGACCCCGTGCTCGTCATTGAACCCGTGTCTCAACTCAACATAGTACCAAGTTGTGCAAATCCGGGGTTTCAAACCCTCAGGACATCATTTAAAATTATTACTCACCTCTAGCCGGCCAAAAGTCTAGCTCGATATTCCTTTTCCTCTCGAATTGACCTCCTCATGCATTGAATCTGATCAATATCACAAGGAATACATCACAATAGGCCAAGGGATCATAACCCAATCGAAAAGACTCGAAAAATATCAAAAATCACAACATTGGTAAAATCCGAGCCCCGGGCCCACTTCTCGAAAGAATAAAAAATTTACATCACCGGATTCCTTATCTCACCACGAGTCTATACATATCAAATTTACCAAAATCCGAGCTCAAATGCTCCCTCAAACCTCAAATTTTCTTTCTCTTAAGTTCAAGCTCTAACCTCCATTTTTGACCTCTAATTCCTTGATTTTTCACCCTTAATTCATGAAATAACATATTAGATTTATGTTTTAGGCTTAGAATTCTTTACCTCAATGAAGCCTCTTGATTCCCTCACCAAAAATCGCACAAAAACCTCCAAGTCCGAAGTGAAAATATTAGGTTCTTTCAAAAATTCGCGAAGATAGAATTTTAATACCTCTGAACAGGCCTTCTTGCTTCTGCGATAAACAGACCGCTTCTGCGCACTCACTTTTGCGGAAATTGTTCCGATTCTCTGGAACTTAACTTATTGCCCTAAACTGCTTTTGCGGTCACTAACCGCTTCTGCGTAAGCCGCTTATGCGGGAAATGGTCCACTTCTGCAGAAATCTCCAAAAAGCCCAACTTCACTTCTGCGACTCCCCATACGCTTCTGCGGAACCGCTTCTGCGGTCCATTTCCGCAGAAGCAAAAATACCGGATACCATACCCTTCAGCAGTCATTAAACTCCAAATTTCATCCCGTTAGCCATCCGAAATCACCCCGAGGCCCTCGGGACCTCAACTAAAATCACCAACACATCCTAAAACATCATTCAAACTTGCTCCAATCATCAAAACACTTCAATTAACACTAAAATTATCAAATTATATCGAATTCAAGCCTAAGTTCTTTAAAAACTTCCGAAACACGCATTCGATCAAAAACCCAACAAAATCACCTCCGAATAACCTGAAATTTTGCGCACACATCCAAAATCACCTAACGAAGCTACTGACACTCTCGGAATTCCATTATGACCCTCGAATCAAAATCTCACCCATCAACCGGAATTCGCCAAAATACTAACTTTGCCAATTCAAGCCTAATTCTACACCAGACCTCCCAAAACCAATTCTGATCGCACTCCTAAGTCACAAACCATCCCCCAAAGCTAACCTAATCACCGAAAATCATATCCGATCCCTATAACTCAATAGTCAACATCCGGTTGACTTTTCCAAAACAAGCCTTCCTTAAAGAGACTAAGTGTCTCATTTCCATCTAAAACCAATCCAATTCGACTCGATCACCTCGAATACCGATAATGAAGCATAAAGAAACATAAGATGGGGGAAACGGGGCGGTAACTCTCATGACGATAGGCTGGGTCGTCACATCCTCCCCAACTAAAATAAACGCTCGTCCTCGAGCGAGTCAAGACTCATACCTGGAGCCTCAAACAAGTAAGGATATCTGCTCCACATCTCCCACCCGGTCTCCCAAGTAGCCTCCTCCACGGGCCGACCTCTCCATTGCACCTTTATTGAAGCTATATCCTTTGATCTCAACTTTCGAATCTGACGACCCAAAATAGGCACTGGCTCCACATCATAGGTCAACTCATCAGCCAACTAAACAGTACTGAAGTCCAAAACATGGGACGGGTCCCCAACATACTTACGGAGCATAGATACGTGAAACATCGGGTGCACACCCGACAAGCTGGGTGGTAAGGCAAGCTCATAAGCCACCTCCCCAATCCTCCTAAGTACTCAAAAGGCCCAATGAACCGCGGACTCAGCTTCCCATTCTTCCCAAACCGCATAACACCCTTCATGGGAAAACCCTTCAGCAATACCTTCTCACCTACCATTTATGACACATCGCGAACCTTCCGGTCCGCATAACTCTTCTGACGCGAATGTGCTGTACGAAGCCTCTCCTGAATCAGCTTCACCTTCTCTAAGGCATCTTGAACCATCTCTGTCCTCAATAACCTAGCCTCTCCGGGCTCGAACCATCCAAGTGGAGATCTACACCGCCTCCCATACAACGCCTCATACGGAGCCATCTGAATGCTCGACTGATAACTATTGTTGTAGGCAAACTGTACAAGAAGCAAAAACTCATCCCATGAACCCCCAAAATCAATAACACAGTCACGCAACATGTCCTCTAATATTTGAATAGTACGCTCGGACTGCCCGTCCATCTGAGGATGGAATGCTGTGCTCAACTCTACCTACGTACCCAACTCTTGCTGAAATATCCTCCAGAACTGAGAAGTTAACTGAGTACCCCTATTTGAGACAATAGACACTGGAACCCCATGCAATCGGACAATCTCCCAGATAAAGATCCCATCCAGCCGCTCCGAAGAATAAGTAGTACATACTGGAATAAATTGCGCGGACTTGGTCAGCCGATCCACAATCACCCAAATCGAATCGAACTTCTTCAAAGTCCGAGGGAGACCACTCACAAAATCCATAGTAATCCTCTCCCATTTCCACTCGGGAATAATCATTCGCTGAAGTACACCACCCGTCCTCTGATGCTCGTACTTTACCTGCTGACAGTTGAGACACCGAGATACAAACCCCACTATATCCTTATTCATCCTCCTCCACCACTAGTTCTGCCTCAAATCCGGATACATTTTCGCGGCACCTAGATGTATAGAATACCACAAGCTGTGGGCCTCCTCCAATATCATCTCGCGAAGCCCATCCATATTGGGCACGCAAATTTGGCCCTGCATCCTCAATACACCATCATCATCAATAGTCATATCCCTGGCATCATCATGCTGAACCCTATCCTTAAGGACAAGAAAATGTAGATCATCATACTGGCGCTCTTTGATGCGATCATATAAGGAAGACCGAGAAACCACGCAAGCTAACACCCGACTGGGCTCCGAAATATCTAGTCTCACCAATCGATTGGCCAAAGCTTGAACATCAGCTGCAAAGGGCCTCTCCCCAACTGGAATGTACGCCAAGCTACACATACTAACCGCCTTTCGGCTTAAAGTATCGACCACCATATTGGCCTTCCCCGGGTGATACAGAATGGTGATATCATAGTCCTTAAGCAACTCTAGCCATCTCCGCTGCCTCAAATTAAGGTCCTTATGCTTGAACAGGTGTTGAAGATTGCGATGAACGGTGAATACCTTACAAGATACTCCATACAAGTAGTGCCTCCAAATCTTCAAAGCATGAACTATAGCAGCCAACTCCTAATCATGTACAGGATAGTTCTTCTCGTTGGACTTCAACTGCCGAGAAGCATATGCAATAACTCTGGCCTCCTGCATCAACACACATCCAATCCTAACTCTCGAAGAATCACAATATATAGTATAAGAGCCTGAAGTTGATGGCAACACCAACATTGGAGCCGTGGTCAAAGCTATCTTGAGCTTCTGAAAGCTCTCCTCGAACTCATCCGACCATACAAATGGAGCACCCTTCTGAGTCAACTTGGTCAAAGGCGATGCAATAGAGGAAAATCCCTGAACAAACCGGCGATAATACCCTGCCAACCCAAGGAAACTACGAATCTCTGTGCCTGAGGTCGGTCTAGGCCAACTCTGCACTACCTCTATCTTCTTCGGGTCAACCTGAATACCCTCGCTGGACACCACGTGTCCCAAGAAAGTCACTGACCCAAGCCAAAACTCAGACTTGGAGAACTTTGCATAAAGCTTCTCCTCCATCAACCTCTGCAACACCACTCGCAAATGCTGTGCGTGCTCCTCCTGGCTACGCGAGTACACCAATATATCATCAATAAAAACAATCACGAACGAATCCAGATATGGCCGAAATACACTGTTCATCAGATGCATGAATGTGGCTGGGGCATTGGTCAACCCAAAGGACATAACAAGAAACTCATAGTGCCCATATCTAGTCCTGAAAACAGTCTTCATGATATCTGAATCCTTGATCTTCAACTGGTGATAGCCTGAACGAAGATCAATCTTGGAAAATACCCTTGCTCCTTGGATCTGGTCAAATAAATCATCAATACGAGGCAGAAGATACTTATTCTTAATGGTTACTTTGTTCAATTGCCTGTAGTCAATGCACATTCTCATTGTGCCATCCTTCTTTTTTACAAATAGAACCGGTGCACCTTACGATAACACACTCAGTCGAATGAACCCCTTATCTAGGAGCTCCTGAAACCGATCCTTCAATTCTTTCAACTCTGATGGTGCCATACAATATGGAGAAATGGAAATGGGTTGAGTGCCCGACACTAGGTCAATACCAAAATCAATGTCCCTGTCTGGTGGCATGCCCGACAGGTCTGCAAGAAACACATCGCGAAAATCCCTCACAACTAGGACCAAATCAATGCTAGGAGCCTTAGCTCCAAAATCCCTCACAAAAGCCAATATGATAGAAAACCTTTCCCAATCATATGCTGGACCTTTAGGAAAGAAATAACCCTGCTAGGCACAAAGTCAGTCATACCACGCCACTCGATCCTCGGAACACCCAGCATGACACGGAGATAACCAGTCCATGCCCAGAATAACATCAAAATCTACCATGCTCAAAAGCAATAGATCAACTCGGGTCTCCAGACCCCTAATAGTCACAAAACATGACCGATATACATGGTCTATAACAATAGTATCACCCACCGGGGTAGATACATGCACAGGTAAGGCTAGACACCCTCGGGTTGTACCCAAATGATGAGCAAAATATGAAGACACATAAGAATAGGTGGAACCGGGATCATATAAGACTAAGGTATCCCTGTGGCAGACTGAGAGAATACCTGTAATGATGGCATCTGAAGCAATGGCATCTGTCCTGCCCTGAAGAGCATAAAAGCGAGCCTGACCACCACTCGATCGGCCTCCCCATCTAGGGCGACCCTTAGCTGCCTAACCCCTACCCCTAGCTGGCAGGGCTGGTGCTGAAGAAACTGGGCCAGAAGATGAGGGTTGACCCCTCTGCTAAGATGAGCTAGCGGCCCGATGAGGACACTGCCTCCACATATGCCCAAACTGTCCACACTCCTAACAACTCCTGGGTGCTATCGAATGAGACTGAAGGGAACCCCGTGCGCTAGAGTGACTAGCCGACACACTCGGCCTGGAAGAACCCTGAATAGCTGAAGCTCATGATGAACCCTGTGCCGGAAGAGCGCTAAGAGATGGCTGACTCTGCTGATAACCCTGATGACCCTGACCTGAAGATGACCCACAATACTCAGAGCGGGCCGAGTGAAGAGGCTTGAAAGAATGACCTCTACCCAGCAGGAACTGACCCCTAGACGGAGCACCACTGAAACTACCAGGAACTCAAGGCCTCTTGGCCTCTCTCTCTCCTCTTTGACCTGACGGCGAGCCGTCTCAATATCACGAGCAATATCAACTGCATCCTCAAAGGAAATACCTAGAACTCTCTCTTGAGTCATCAGAACACGAAGGTGATAGTTAAGTCCATCCAAAAACCTCTTGATCCTCTCCCTATCTGTCGGAACTATCTAGGAGGCATGACGAGTCAACTCGGAAAATCTCGCCTCATACTGGGTCACAGTCATATCTCCCAGTCAAAGCCACTCAAACTACCTACGCAGCTCCTCTCTCTAAGACTGCGGTACCCACTACTCCAGAAAGAGAGTGCAAAACTTCTGCCATGCCAGAGGCACTGCACCTGCCGGCCTATGCCGCTCATACACCTCCCACCAAGTGAAGGCAGCCCTAGTGAACCGAAATGCGGTGAATGCTACTCGAGTCGACTCCAATATCCCTGTCATTCGAAACATATGCTAACACTTGTAGAGAAAACCCCGGGCATCCTTGCCCTGAGCACCATTGAAAACTGGAGGCTGGAGCCTACTGAACCTCTCAAGACGATGATGCTCATCGTCTGGCATAGCTGGAACCATGAAGTCCTGAACTGGTGCAGCCGGCTGAGCTGGAGCTGCTCCCGGTGTCTGTAATCCCTACACTAACTGCTTAGGTGTGCGAGCAGCGGGGGTTTGACTGCCTCCCCCGACCTGAGAAGTAGCTGCTGCAGTAGAGGTTGAAACTGCCTGAGCCAGGCCAGTGCAAACTGATAATACTGAGCCAAGGCCTCATGAAGGCCCAGAATCACAATGGGCACCGCCAGTGCCTGAACAGGTGCTGCTGGAATGTCTGCAGCTAGAGCCTGATCCTGAACCGGGGCAACCGGTGGAGCAATAGGTGCTGCCCTCGCGGCTCTGCCTCTGCCACGACCAGGACCGCGTCCACGACATCTAGTGCCCTCAGTAGGTGGTACTAGTGGTCGTCCGTCTTGTCCTGTAGCGTGAGTCCTCGCCATCTGCGAGAGAATAGAACACAGAAGTTTAGTTCTCGGATCAACAAAGTCGCACGACAAATAATTTCAAGAATATGAAGTTTTTCCTAAAGGTTCTGCAGCCTCTTGAGGATAAATACAGACGTCTCCGTATCGATCTGCGAGACTCTACTAAACCTGCTCATGACTCGTGAGACCTAGTAACCTAGGCTCTATTACCAACTTGTCACGACACAATTCCCAAACCCAGTCGTGATGACGCCTCTGATGAAGACAAGGCCAGCCAACAGAATAACAATACCTCTTTTAACAGTTACATAGCATGAATAAGTCTGGATCATAGCTAATATAATCATAATTGCGGAATAAACGTGATAAAATAGGGAAACCATCCCAACTAAACCTGAAATCGGGGGGTCACAAGTCATGAGCTACTACAGAGTTTACTAAAATGTTTCAACATCTGAAACTAGGAACAAAGTCTGAAGATAATGTAAATACAGGAGATAAGGGAGAAAACGGGGCTGTGGACATCGACAGCTACCTCGTCACTCCGGGTCCGCCTGGTCTGGAAGGAAATCAACACTCGCAGTAAAAATAAGCTAAGCAGTAAACTAGTAAAGTATCAAAAATTCTCTTTATAAAAAAAGTTAAAGACAGATATTCTCAACTAGTAAGCAATAAACGGAAACCTGCCCCTGGGGCGCAATATCAAACTCTCAGTACAGTATCAGTCTCGCGGGCTCAGTATCAGTCACACAATACAACATCAGCCCCTCGGGCTCACACTCAAATCACATGGGTACCCGCGCTCACTGTGGGGGTGCAGACTCTGGAAGGGCTCCTACAACCCAAGCTCTATATCATCATAAGGCCTGAAAGCCTGTACATATCAACATATGGCCTGAAAGCCTTCTCACAATACAATCGAGGCCTTAAAGCCTCCTCACATATCGCTCGAGGCCTGGAAGCCTCCTCGCATCACTCATCATATCCTCACACTTGGCCCTCGGCCTCAATCAGTCCAAAAATAATCATAAGCCGCTCGGTCATCAGTGAAAACAATAATGCTCAGCTCAAACAATAGTTCAAGTATCAGTTAAAACTTAAGGTTGAGTAAAAATATAGCTGAGTTCATGAAACGGTGTAATTCAAATTAACTGAGTTCAAATAATATTTCAAATAGTGAGGAAAACAATGATGATACCTCACAAGGAGTTCAAACAGTCGGCAATACGCCCCAAATATGGCAATAAGCCAAGTCTTAGTGAAAATCAATAGGTCATAGTAAAAAATGCGGTAAGGTATCATCCGGACTGGACCAAGTCACAATCCCCAATAGTAAATGACCCCGCGCTTGTCATTGAACGTATGTCTCACCTTAACATAGCACCAAGTTGTGCAAATCTGGGGTTTCAAATACTTAGGACATCATTTAAAATCATTACTCATCTCTAGCCGGCCAAAAGTCTAGCTCGATATGCCTTTTCCTCTCGAATCGACCTCCTCGTGTGTCGAATCTGATCAAAATCACAACGAATACGTCATAATTGGCTAAGAGAACATAACCCAATCGAAAAGACTCGAAAAATATCAAAAATCACGAAATTGGCAAAACCCGAGCCCCGGGAACACTTCTCGAAAAATCAAAAAATTTACATCACCGGATTCCTTATCTTGCCACGAGTCTATACAAATCAAATTTACCAAAATCCGAGCTCAAATTCTCCCTCAAACGTCAAATTTTCTTTCTCTTAAGTTCAAGCCCTAACCTCCATTTTTGACCTCTAATTCCTTGATTTTTTACCCTTAATTCATGCAATAACACATTAGATTTATGTTTTAGGTTTAGAATTCCTTATCTCAATAAAGCCTCTTGATTCCCTCTCCAAAAATCACACAAAAACCTCCAAGTCCGAAGTGAGAATATTAGGTTCTATCAAAAATTCGCGAAGATAAAATTTTAATACCTCTGAACAGGCCTTCTCGGTTTTGCGATAAACAGACCGCTTCTGCGCACTCGCTTTTGAGGTAATTGTTCCGCTTTTGCGGAACTTCACTAATTGCCTTGGACCGCTTTTGCGGTCACTAACCGCTTCTGCGTAAGCCGCTTATGCGGGAAATGGTCCACTTCTGCGGAAATCTCCAAAAAGCCCAACATCGCTTCTGCGACTCCCCATATGCTTCTGAGGAACCGCTTCTGCGGTCCATTTTCGCAGAAGCGAAAATACCAGATACCAAATCCTTCAGCAGTCCTTAAACTCCCAATTTCATCCTGTTAGCCATCCGAAATCACCCCGAGGCCCCTCGGGACCTCAACCAAAAGCACCAACACATCTTAAAACATCATACAAACTTGCTCCATCATCAAAACCCTTCAATTAACACTAAAATCATCAAATTACATCGAATTCAAGCCTAAGTTTTTCAAAAACTTCCGAAACACGCATTTGGTAAAAAATCCAACCAAATCACCTACGAATAACCTGAAATTTTGCGCACACATCTAAAATTACCTAACGAAGCTACTGCAACTCTCGGAATTCCATTCCGACCCTCAGATCAAAATCTCACCCATCAACCGGAATTTGCCAAAATACTAACTTTGCCAATTCAAGCCTAATTCTATATCGGACCTCCCGAAATCAATTCTGATCGCACTCCTAAGTCAAAAATCATCCCTTGAAGCTAACCGAATCACCGAAAATCACATCCGAGCCCTCTAACTCAATAGTCAACATCCGGTTGACTTTTCCAAAGCAAGCCTTCCTTAAAGAGACTAAATATCTCATTTACGTCTAAAACCAATCCAATTCAACTCGATAACCTCGAATACCGATAATGAAGCATAGAGAAACATAAGATGGGGGAAACTGGGCAGTAACTCTCGTGACGACGGGCCGGGTCGTCACAATCTTACACAAGTTTCTTATGATTTTCTTAAATCTTGAGAAGATTCTAGCTGTAATGTGATTAAATATGCAATGGTTATTTCAACTGATGTATTAAACACCCTCTTAAGGACTAGGTACTATTTTTTTGCATTTAAAAGAATTTGACTCTTAGCATATTGTAATTTAATTTGATCAAAGAGTTGTAAAACCAAGTTTTATGAATTGAAATTATGTCTTGGGATTACATTTGCTGTCTTAAATCTATATGAATAATTGTCTCCTTACTTTGCTATCATGTTGTACCTAAAATGCCAATTTGTGAATCATTGATGGTCAGATGGTACAAAATATAGCTATAGGCAGAAATATAACAACTTGAATGTGAGATACGAGCTGGCTTTAGAGTTGTATGTAGTGATACTTCTATAGGGCCTTATGTATGTGTTTATACGACATGAACATGAATGGTTCTTTTAGTTTTAAATAAACGCTGCCTGACTTAATATGTCATAGTAATGCATTAAAAAATGTTAACTTAGTTTGCAAATCCTGCCCATGATTATATTAAAGGAAACAGAATATGTGCTTTCCTCTTTTAGTTCATGGCCAGTAGTTCTTCTGTTGACTTCATTACCCTTCATAAAGAACAAACTTTTATATTTATAATGTGTTTAGCATCACTGTAGGAATTGTGGTGCTTCACCGTTTTTATCTTCTACTAGTTGTGCATATGATTTGTAATGTTAAGTTTATATTGCTCATTTTTTATTTTTCTCTTTCTTTGCATGTACACTTTGGAGAAAATGGAGTCTTAATTCGAGACTCTAGCAGCAGAGTTTCATGGAGACCCAACACTGCCGCTACAACATGGAATCAATACAATTTTATAGAGTGCACCCGATAGCAAGAAAACAAGTGAAATGCTTGGGGGCGCCTATGACGTCCTTCTTTTATTTCTTTTGCCATTTCATTGTATCTTACTTTTTACTTATGTGTTTTGAAATTTATCCCTATTTTGAGATTTTTGTTAGAACTTATTATTAACATAGAATTAAATAGCTATCTTTTATTAAATCACATAGTGTCTCCGGTCTAATTGTTAGTAAAGTACCTATATTTATACAACATCTACTTCTAAAGTTTTTTTAAAGTCAAGAGTTTTAAAATAATTTTCTATCCTAACCCTTTTATACACGCCATTAGATTTATGAAGCATCATTTGTAAATTACTCTTAAACCAAGTTCCTTGGCATTTAACAATCAAATTTCTTAATACAAAATGAGTCAATTTTTTTTTAAAAAAGTAACGAAACTTCTTTTTCATAAAACTTTTCTTTAAATCAAGTTCTTGCCGTTCCGTAAAACAATAGGTTCTCTTTAATCTGATTTTCAGAGCTTTCTATTTTTTACTTATTAATTAACTAAGTTTGGCCGGTTAACTATGTTTAATGGATCTCATAAGGTGCCTTATCCCTTCCTTGTGAGATAATTAGAATCCTCACCTAGAATTTCTAAGGTTAAGTAGACCATAAAACAGAGTTAACTTTAAGCACTATTTAGCTAAAATTGATATTCTAATTCACCGTTAAAATAATTAGGTGGCGACTCACTTTAATTAATTAAACCTTCAGAATTACTAATATGTTATATTCTAGTTTGACCCGATTAATATAGGGTATAACACTGCGCAAAGAAATTTAGTGTACTATGGATTCCCAGAGGGACATTTTATCAAGCTTTGTATGTGTTTGCAAATTGAGGTCTAGAGATTGGGTAGAAGCTAAAGCAAAAAAAAAAAAGGAGGAAAGGAGAGTCACATGGGTGCACTTACAAGGTTAGAGTCATAGGGGCTGCATGACAGAAGGTAGAAACAATTACTAGATTGGAAAGCTTTCGACCACAAGTCGTGGTATGAGAAAGAGGACTAAAGGGGGAATGCTCTGGCCTTTTGACTTATTCACATAACAATTGCCTAGATGGCAAGAGGAGTACTAAAGTATTCGCAAGAGCTATGGGATATGAGAATGATAAGTGCATCAGTCAACATTCGAGGACGAATGTTCCAAAGGGGGGAATGATGTTACATCCCATATTTTCGTACATGAAAATATGCCATAAATAAATAAATGAGAGCTCGGAAGTGAGATGTTACGTTTCGTATTTTTGCACGTTGATATTTCGTTGTAAGTTAATTGACGTAAGCTCAAGAATGAGATTATTTTAGAATTATAAGTATTATGCTATCTCAAACAAGGAATACGTAAATTCGTGAAGGTGAGAGGGAAAGCAAATCGAAAAAAATGAGTTTCGTCGAAATTTGTCAATTTGGGATAAATTACGGTCCGAGCTATAATACCTGGTATTTATGGACTAGTATCATACAAGGTACCACATGGCCATGATAGTGAAGTATATGAGGTATGTTAAAAGTTAGTGATATTTTAAGTAATTTGAGATAATTCTTAATTATGCTGGCAATTGTTAATTATCGGATAGCGGGACATAAGTTAATTAATTAATTAGAGAGAAGTTCATTTATAGTCCATCGGGCAAAACAAATTTCAACCAGTAGCCCACAAATTGATCCATACAAGTTATAGCCTAAAAATAATGACAAGTCCTAGCCGTCACTTCCCATCCCTGTCTTTTTTCCTTACTGTCTTTCTTCTTCTCCCGTCAATTTTATGCCACACTCCCACTGTCCTTTTTGTTCTTCTCAATGTCATGATTGGTACCACTGCTTTTACTTCTTCCTTGGCTAACCAAAAACAAATCACCCTCCCAAACAAGAACAACACCAACAAGAAAAAGATTACTCACAAAATCACTCACAACAACAACAAGAGCAACAACCCACTAAACTTACTAGATCTCCTTCTATTCTTCAATTAATCAAATCCATAAATTTCTATAACTATAGATCTCAAGAACCTGTTAAAAACTACAACTTTGACCACCCCCATATTCAAGAAACCACTTTTGAACCACAAACACATTACATTTTTGAACCAGCTCCAGAACAAAGTACCATAGTACTAGAATTTACCCAGTATATCTTTTTTTTCAATTTTAATTTTGTGCTGGTTTTTTTTTAAATCTCCATTAGTTTGTGTTTTGTGACATAATTAATTGATTGATTCACAATTTTTACTGTTTTTATAATATTTTGGTTACCATTTTCGGCGACTGTGATGCCATCGATGTCGGTGTCCTCGCCGTTGAAGAAGCAACTCTGCCAACCATGACTCTCATGGCTTTGTCTTCTTTCTCTGATTTTCTCTTATAGTTTCTGTGAATATGAAATTAATATTTTGAAGATCTTTGCCTGAAACTTTAATACTCCGGCAATCTTGTTACCATTTTTGGCAACTGTGAGGCCATAGATGCCGGTAATCAAATTCATCTTTTTGAAATAAACCAAGTAAATTAGAAGTATTGGAACCAAAAAAATTGGTTCTTAGTAGTATTGAAACAAAAATTTGTATGTGATATTCTATCGCCAACAGGTGCAAGATAGTACCAGTATATGCAGAAGTGGACATGATTCTGAGGCTAGAAGGAAAGTTTATTGTACGGGACAATGTTGAAACTATACTTAAAATAGAGAATATGGCTAGGTCTGAAAAATGGAAAGTGAAGGTGTCTTACTCAAAGGATGGTGAAGGGTTGTTATTTGTTCAAAAATCATTTTGGCATCCAAAACAAAAACAGATAATCAAGTCAGTTATTGCATAGGCACAAAAGATAAAGTTCAACAATTGGATAAGTCTATGATATTTTTGATATAGTTTAGTTCACTACCAGTAAATTAGTAGTATTTAAACAAAATTATAGAAAAATAGACAGTGACTATACAATATATATAAAATAGACTGTCACAATAGAAAATAGACTTTCAATATACAAAATATATACTAAATAAATCGTTACTATATAAAATATATACAAAATAGACTGTCACTATATAAAAAATATACTAATAGACTATCATTATACAAAAAATATACAAAATAGACTGTCATTATACAAAAATATATAAAATAGATGTAACTATATAAATATATACAAAATAGATGTAACTATATAAAATATATATAAAATAAATACTGTCACTATACAAAAATACACGATACACTCCAAATACACAGTGTGCACACATTACACATACAAAATTGTATATAATTTATATACCCTATGTTTACATATTAGAAAATACACATTATATACAATTTTGATATATTGTTCGGATAAATTATACATTCACGATACAAAAAATATTTGGGGTACTCAAATATATACACTTTAGATACACAAGCACACTCAAGATAGGCTCAATATACACCAAGGATACACTGTCGAACTTAGGATATAATATTTATACATTGCAAAAAAAGGGTTAGCTCTACCGCGCCAGGTAGGGGTCGAACCTACGGCCTTGAGCTTAGGAAACAGGTGCTTTATCCACTGAGCTACATGCGCTTATGTTGTCATTTTCAATCCTTTCGGCTACTATATGCAATACTTTTAGGCCGAAGGACCATTTTTTGAAAGTGGTACAAAATATGGGCTATTAAATTTTTGAGGGGCTATAGAGGGTAATTTACCCAATTAATTAACTATAGGATAAAATTAAATTTCCCACCCTCCTAACGTGACTGCCCAATGGGGCCTTGATGATGATTATTAACTCACACAATAAGGTGGCAAACTTTAGAAGGATTCTTTGCTAAGTCATCACCTAGTGGGCCCACACCCACTAAGGTAAGGCTTCTTTAATCTAACTAATTTCATAGAAGATAGGATCATTTCACAAAGAAAGATACAGTACATTTTCATACAAGATATGATCATTTCACAAAGAAAGATACGATGCATTTTCATACAAGATATGATCATCTCACAAAGAAAGATACGGTGCAATTTCTTGCAAGATATGATTAATTCACAAATCTTCAAGTCTAATTTACAAGAAACATGAATTAAAACCAAGGAAAGTGACGGATTTTGGGTAAATTTTCATACAAAGTTACACTACATAATAGCAATGGGATTTGCAATTTTAAGAGAACACGGTACAATCTTTCTCAAGAACAACGTACAGATTTTCTTCTGCTTCGATCCACCGTTATGTGTGGTTGCAATCAACGGGTGTTAAAGGGATTGTTAAGGGAATTGATTCAGGTTTGTTAAGACTATCCCTCATTTCTTTTGGCATTATCTGTATGATGCAAATAAAACAAGCAAATGCACAACTTTCATAAACTACTCTATTCTTAGAAATGCTAGAGATGTATATATTCATATTCTCACATGTGTCATATTATTCTATCATCTGTTCACGGATCTCAAAAAAATACGTAAGTTGGTAAAGTTTCTTTTATGATATTAATTAGAGGCATAATGGTCTTATGAAGTACCGAGAGATTTTATTAATGTATTCATATACATTCATTGCATTTATACATGCATATTGACCTATGACCAGATGACGTTATATACACACACCCCCCCCCCCCCTTGATCAGCTAGTAAATTTGTCCACAGTGGCCAAGATAATATGATGGGATGCCCTCATAGGCTTGATGATGTTATGAACACATGTACCTATACAGACATGACATTCATACGCATATCCATGACACTATAAATATCTCATGATTTATAGAGTTATCCTGACTTACAAGTTGATTCATTTACTCAATATTTCTTTCATGTCTGTTATGCACTTATTTATGTGCCTTACATACTAGGTACATTATTCGTACTGACTTTCCTTTTGCCTGGGAACGCTTAGTTTCATTTCCGCAAGTCTTGATAGACAGGTCGAGAACCCTCCAAGTAGGCTATCAGCTCAGCGGAAGATGTTGATGCACTCTATTTTCTTCGAGTTACTTGTTTGGTTAGTATGATTTAGACGTGTAAGTTAGTATCACAAGTTGTATTCTACTTATCTCATGGTAGCCTTCCAACTCAGTTATCTATGACAGTATTACATGAAAAGATAAGTTATGTTGGTAATCGATTGACTAAGGTAGCGGGTGCCCGTCGTGGCCCATCGGTTGAGGTCATGACAATCAATGTTTTGACTGTCCCTGTGGGTCCGTACTATGATTTGAAACTTGGGCGTATGCCCAGAATCAAATTCGGAAGTCCCTAACCTGTTTTAACGTGATTTATTAAAAACTAAAAACTTAAAGATTTAAAGAATTTTTAAGTTTGACCGTAGGTTGATTTTCTTACTACCGGGTTCGTATTACGATTTTGGAACTTAATATAGGTTCATTTTAGTATGTGTTACTTTTCCACAAGATTTGGTGCAAATTTCGGAAGTCCAGTTGAAAAATTGAAAGTCTTTAAGTTTCTTTGAAAATTTTATCTGTTATGGTGTTTGATTCATAGTTCTGGGTGTTATTATGTTTTTATCATGCGTGCGAAGACGTATGATGTTATTACACTTGTGTACATGTTTGGTTCGGAGAGAAAGGGACTCGGGTGAGTTTTGGATAGGTTACGGGGTGGTTTTTGACTTAGAGGAATAGTTGATGCTTCTTTTTCTTCGGTGTCTCCTACAGATCTCGTGTTTGTGAGGCCTGGCTCACAAATGCAAGCCTCGCTTTTGCAAAAAATGAGTCGCAATTGCAAGCATGGGCTGGGTTGGGAAGAGTTCAGATTTACGAGAAATTCTTCGCATTTGCAGACTTTTTATCTTCGCAGTTACGAAGGTTTTGGTCATAATTGCGACCACTGACTGACTTGGTACTTCTTCGCATTTGGGAAGAGTTCACATTAGTGAATTTTTCGCATTTGCGAAGGGTTGGTTGTTTTTACAATCAACGCAATTGCGAACTATGAGTAGCAACTAATTACATAACCAGGCGGGGGGGGGGGGGGGTTTAAATGGGTGTTTGGGTTTTGTCCAAATTTTAGTTTTGACAAAGCAGGACCGAGGTTGACTTTTGTTGACGTAATGACCCGACTGGTTGTTGATTCCCAATTTTTCCCGAAATATTTTAAATATGCAAAATACATTCAAAATAGCATATATATGCATATATAAGCATGTCCAAAGTTTTTATTATTTTTCATAATTGTAAGGATTTTAAATTGATTTATTTTCTCCCTTTTTATCCCAAAATCTCCAATAATTATTTTTAAAATTATTATTTTGATAATTCATCTATTGGATTTCTATATTTATGCCAAAAGATGGCTAAGGTAATTTTTACATATTTTTATAATTATATTTAGTATTTTTAAAGCTAAATTGCACATAATTATAATATTAGCCCTTTTCAAATTTAATTATGCTTTATATGCATAAATTGGACCTTGTATTTTTAAATTTATTATTATATATTATAAATCATTTATTATTTTTGAATTATTTTTTCAGAAATTATCTACTATTTTTTATAAATTAAATGGGAAAATAGCTATTTAACTTATAGCTAAAATTTGCTTTTAATTTTTGCCTAAATCAAATGGACCTCCCAACCCAATTAAAAAATCCACCAGAACCAAGCCCAAACCCAAGCCATACCCGACCCACCTATCCCGTTCAATCTCGATCGTTGATCATTCAGATCAACGGTCCCCATTTCCCCTTCCTAAATTAAACCCTAGAGACTACCCCCCGCCCCATCTCTCATTTTTTCCATCTCATTGTCTCTCAATCGGTATCTCATATCTCTCTCTATATCGGTGGTTCTCTCTAGAACCGTCCTCTCTCCCCTCCTCTCTAATGAACCTTATCAACCTTCTCTGACCATCTCCCTACCGGAATCCATGGTGTTCTCATCACCTACCAGCCTTATGGCTCCCTCTTGAACGTGTGTCACTGTTCTGAGGCCTTCAAGTGAACCAGAGGCGGTTCACTTGCCTCCTATGGTTTCTCATGCCATTTTCTGGCCATCCATGGCCGTTCGAGTAAGATCTACGACCTTTCCGGCTAAAATCGGTAACTTTTTAAGGTTTTCTCACCTTTTCTGGGTTCTCCGAAACCCTAACTTAAAGACTTTCTGTTTTCTTTTGGATCCGTTTTAGATGTGTGTATATTATGAGCTTTTAAGTGTTTTCCTCAAAGGTTCTTCCCAATTTTTCCCAAAAAATGACTCTTTGTCTTCAAAAAAGAATAGGGTTTCTTAACCTCTTTTAAAAATACTTCTCCTCTGATTTTTAGTATTATTGTACGATTTTACTAAGTTTAAATGGTTTATATAGGTTTTTCTTCTACCTGATTCACCACGTTTAAAACCCTAATTATTTTGGTTTTTATCCGGTGTTCTGGAACTGTTTTGCTTATGTGATTTGTATGTATACCTGTTTCGATTGATTTCTTTATGATTAAACCTTTTCTTTGTTTATCTGGACCGATTATAACTTCCCACCACTTTTTAACTCAACTTTGTTAAAACCCTAATTTCTCTAAAGATTTTCTTCACTTGTTATTGTGAGTTTTAAAGACCTTCTTTACCTATTTTTGTGTGTTAGATTGGTTTCTTCACGTTGTTTCTATGTGTTAGCTGCAACTAATTGACTTTGTTAAAGTTTCTATTGACCACCATTCTTTGAATGGATTACTTTTTGCTACCGAGTCCTTAGCCTACTCGTGTCACTCCTGTATAATTATGTTCGTCTATTATTCCTCTCTTGTTTCCTTTTAACGATATGGCTGACCTTACATGTCTGATACGCCTGTTCGTTCTTCCCTATTTATATGTCGAAGTGAAGAATCATGACTTCCTTTTGATTGATCCTGATTTCCTTAAATTATAGTTTGATTGAAGGTTTTCTTATAAACCTTTAATTTTACTCGTTTGTTTAAGTTGATTGATTCCATTCCCTTATTCGTTGTGGTGCTTCATTCTTGCTGAATCCTTTCCTGAAATTAGTGTATTCTGTATTTAGACTCAATTATATTCTCTATACTTTTACTGCCTCTTATATGGTAAAAAATCAATCTTTCTCAACTGATTTTCTTTCCTTAGTTATCCATGTTAGCATCCATTTAAGGTGTAATTCCTTGATTAAATGAAGTACTTGTATTAACTAGACTCTTGTTGTGATTACTTCCATAATTATGCTAAACCTTTACTTGTTACCTTATTTTCTACCTATTTTCAAAGCTATAAATACCCTAAGTCCTTTCATTAACAACACGGAACAATAAGTTTAGAACACATACATACACACTCAAAACTCTCTTTTTTTACTACTTGTGCTATTTCTTGTCTAGCCGGCTGAAAGCCAAGGCTAGATTGTGGAACTCTACTTTCTTTACTTCTTCTGCACTTTGCTTCCTTAACTGGTATGTTCCTAGTTCAATTCTAAAACTCAACTCTATATGCTCCACTGTTTGTCAATCCCTGTCTCTTTCTGCACTGACTTAATGTTGTATAATTGTATTTCTTGTCTATTGCTTTACTCAGCATGCTTAAGTTCTTTCCTCTCTTGTCCAAAATATAATCAGCATGTCTACTTGAGTGCCTATTTATGTCCCTCAACTAGTATGTCTCATAATGTACTTGGTTAATACCAAGTCATGATTAATTATGTGTAATAGACCCCTGCATGACTACTCCCATTCCCTGTCTTTATATCTTGTTATTATTCTAATTTCAAGCATGATTCCCTTGTTAACTCTTTGAAGTAATTCTTTATGTTCTGGAGACCAATCAGTCTCCACTTGTTCTTTGTACTTGCTGGTCTATATGCACCTCTTCTCAGTCATGTTTATGTGTTTTTGATTTGGACCCTCTATGTCCCCAACCCCTACTTCCCTGCTTGTAACTGCTGAAACTGTACTATTCTTTTTGATTGTTCTGTGTGTGTTGGCTTGTTCCAAGTTGTTGTTGCTCCTACCACCTTCCCCTTTTAACACTGTTTTCCCTAAGCAACTCTTCTATTGCTGTTGCAAACTTATTTCAAACTAATCATTTTCAATATTGTTTTTCCCTAAGCGAACTTTTCTGTTGCTGTTGGTAACTTAGTTCAGACTAATCATTTTCAAAATTGTTTTTCCCTAAGGAACACTTCTATTGCTGTTGCAAAGTTATTTCAAACTAATTATTTTTAAAACTGTTTCCAACTCAACTCTTTTAAATCTATGTAAGCACTCTCACATATATTCTTAGAACACTAAGTTCTGCTCTTTTTTGTGTGAGCCTTGCCTTTGGACCCTTGAGCTCCCTTTGAACATAGACACATGAAAGCTGACCTTTCCATACTGCACTTACTCTATCTTGGCTATAAAATCTGGGTGTGAGCACTGTCCGGGATCCCTTGAGATCCTTAGGGAACTCTGACACACTCGGATATGAGAAAGACTATGGAACAAATCTTGACACTTGAAGTGATTTATTACATCACTCAGGGAGGAATTCCTAATCGGGACTCCTATAGTGTAACTTCTTATTTTCATTACTAATTATGTAATTTTTTACAATGTTGATCTATAATAACTTGTTGTAACAACTATTGGAGTTGGCTAGTGAAGACGGATCGGGTAAATATGCATGCTATAGTTGTTAGGGGTAAAAAATATATTATTAGGTTTATATTCCTAATTGTTCAATAGAAACCATGCTTAGGGTTCATACATGCATTACAAACCATGCTCTTAGGTCTCATGTTTATTGCTTCAGCATGTGTACCCTTACAAAATCACATGTTAAAAATTTGCTAATAATTAGCACTTTACTATTATATTCTACGCTGCCATGTGCATTTAGAAATCCTTCTCTTAGGAAATTATGCAATCCTTCGATATGCTTTTAGAAATCCTGCTCTAGGAATTCTGCATCATGAGTTTTATATATGCATCTTAGATACCATGTTTTAAGATCTTATTCGCACTTGCATTCACACTTAGTATAAAGTGTGGATTATAAAAGAGGTAAAAAACAACTTCATATTAGATTATCCTGTTTAAAATAACTGGTAATAATCTCTACATTTGTATCAACTAGAACAATATACTCTTAGAGTAAAATAATTTCCAAACTATCTTTTAATAATTCTAAATAATTGGTGCATACCATTTTACACCTAGGACAGCTTTAGGTAATCAATCTTAAATAAAACCAGAACCGTCTCTACAATCAGTGTTTAATTATAAACTGTTAAAATCAGTAGGCAAGCCTGATTTTGACTTCTTTTCTGAGTCATGCGGTAAATCTGATTCACTTTTATCTCTTTAAAACCTTGTTAGGATCTGAATGTGGACCTTAACTGTGCATGAGTCATGTTGTCTATGTGCATTACCTGTGGAGGTGTATTTGAGCCTTTTGTTTATCTTCTATGCTCCCTTTTAATTGAAGTCCTACTTGTTTTATATGTAGCCTTAGTATTTTTCCTTTAAACCTGTGGGTTTGCCTAAAACCTCCTTCTTATAGGATAGGAGTCCTAAATTCTTCCGGGACTGATAGGAAGGGACGGGTAACAACATGCAATAAGGGTCGAGATCAACCCTCGCTTTACTTATCTTTACGGGGCGGGTAGATATGGATATAATGACCGGTACGCTAATGCCAAGCGTTGCCCCTTTTCTGAGAAGCGATTATCGGGCATTGTACTGATGTGATCCATATTACAAACAAACCTAGGATACCCCTTTATATTCGTAAATGTGCTTAAACTTGTAATCATTTTCAAAACTTAGCTTTTCATTAGTTGTTTTCCTACACTTGTGTTTTTAAACTTAAATCCCCTACTATTTGACTCATACTTGCTTATTTTCTAATTGCACAAATTCACAAAAACTGTCTGGTAGAGAACCACACTAGTGGATCCTGAGGGGTGCCTAACACCTTCCCCTTAGGATAATTTTAAGCCCTTACCCTATCTCTGCTTACCAAACGTAGTTATAGATGAACCTTATAGGTGCCCTAACACACCTTAAATCGTTAGGTGGCGACTCTTCAAAAAATACAAACCTCTTTCCCAAAAGGAAAGAGGTGTCCCATACCAAAATGTCAAAAACTTGATTCCCTCCACGAGGAAAGCAAAAAGGAGGCGCGACAACATGCAACTCTGCTGGGTAACCCCCAGGCTTTTACCATTTCATACCATTTTATGAATTTGTACCCTTCCCATGTGTAATTATTTGTTTTAATTATTTTAAGCGTTTAATTTCTTCTTCAAAAGCAAAACTGACATATCTTCCTTGTTTCTTTCCTTTAACTGCTTCTTTAAATTATGAAACTGCTGTATTTATCGCTTTCTTAATGAGAAAATACATGTCAACATGTTTTTAATTATTATATAATCATGCTCGATATCATACTCCACTCGTGCCAAAAAAATACTATAGCAACGCTTGATGAGTGGTTGCGCTCTTTCTATATCATTAACACCTAAATTCGAAAAGGCTTGTTTGTGGTAAAATGAGTCGATCAGCGGTGCAGTCGACAGTTCCGTGCCTTCCCCCTTGAGTTGTCCGCTTAAGGGTACCAGTCTAAAACACTATACAAAACTTACTCTGTTTAAATTATGCACATATCATGGTCAAACCTAGCCGGGTTAGTTATGTTGTCCATATAATGATCCTTTAAAATAGCCTTGTCCAGAACTCCACTGGGTTTTCCTAAACCCAAACAAACATCATCACGTTCTATGCATTTATTTGGAGAACTAAATGTTTCATGCTAATTGTTGATGTGAAATAGTCGAGTCCGATGGGGGGTAAGGGCCTAAACTTATTTGCCTTGCAGAAATATGAGGCATGGGGTCCCCGGTTTTGGTATGGTTAGCACGCCCTCACTCTTGCTAGACTGATGGAGGAGTCTTTCATCAAATGACCAAATCAATGAGTGGAAAGAGAGGGCCGCGAAAGCTAGTAAAATGTTGGAATATCTGGAATACAGTATGCTGGAATTGGAAGGAAAAGTGAGGAAGAGAGTCATCGACTACCAAAACGCTGAGGGAAACGAAGGAGAACACCTGGCAAAGGCATTTTTACTGGTGAACCTACGTGAACTGGAGGATTTGATCAATGAGAGCATTCAATCTGGGGAAGGTCCTTCTGGGACCAAATAGATAGGAATTTACTTTCTCGCTTTATGAATGTAATAAGGCCAATGGCCATTAGTGACTTTTGTTTCTTGCTTATTAATTGTCATTTTGGGATTCACATATTCTTATCAATAAAATGAGCCATTTAGCATTCTAAGTTCTACAAATCAATTTGTCGCTAGGCCTACCTCGGGCACAAAGGAGGTTTCCGAAATTAGAACACGTTTTACATTCCTGCACTATATGTTTAGATATTGCAATACTTTTATAGTCCTCACTAACTTGATTACCTTTTATTTTTTATTTTTTGTTTTATTATTCCCCTCCCCAAAGGTTAGTTCGTACGCTCTGGCATCATTATCTTATTTCACAAGATCCAGGGGCCCTCCACTCACGCCTCCTCTTAGTCCTGTTAAAAGCAAGAACAAAGGCAAGATGGAAGATTTGAATAACATCAGGAAAGGGAACACAGCTGAAGGGGTAGAGGCCACTGATCGGCATGGTATTCGAGTTACTAATGAGAATGCGTCACAGCTTTACCAGAAACTGTTGAAGTTCCAGGAGGAGCTCGATCAGGTCCGAAATCTGGAAAACCTTTCATTTTCCCTCAGCACCCCAGATATCAACTTCCACAACACTCAAAACCCTACACCACCTCAAAATATCCCAAAATAATAGAATCATCCTGTCACACCTCCTTTTTTAAACACTACTATACCCGTGAAGGCGTAGAGGAGTTTTTTCCAATTTAAGGACAGTCGGAACGGGATTAGTTATTTAAAATTTTCAGAGTTGCCACTTGAGAATATAATGGTATCCCAAGTCACCGGTTTAATCCCGAACCTAGGAAAGTTTGACTCTGTTACAGTCTGCGAACTAGAAATCCGGATAAGGAATTCTGTTAACCCGGGAGAAGGTGTTAGGCACTCCCGAATTCTGTGGTTCTAGCACGGTTGCTCAACTGTTGTATTTTCTTTTATCTGATTTCAATTATATATTTTAATTAGGTGCATTAGTGTTCTGCTTTTCAATTTTTAAAGAATTGTAACGTTGTGAAAATGCATTCCTTAACCACACCGTACCAGTACGCCTGTGGCTTTAGATACATTTCAACTTCGTTGAGAGTAGGATTTAGGTCACATAAATGTGAACCCGTACTTGAGAATGTATATTAAAATTATGCCTAAGATATCTACGTCTTATTACTTTGGGAAAGACCGTGAAATTAGCTAAACGGTCCTTCCGAATCTAAAAATTTTATAGCAATTATTTGAGGGCCCCGTGCATTTTGTCTTCTAACGAGGCTCATCTCATTTTATTTTTTAAAGGTCAACCTATAGTGTACTACGTTTTCTATCATTGTTTTTGCCTTGACTAATGCTATCTGATTATGAATTAATATTAATATGCCCAGGCCTTCATACGATTTGGGCCTGGACATTAGTCCAGCAAAGGGTAATGCACAACTGTGCATAAGGCTCGTCTTAGCCCAACTCATGTATACTGATTTGCTCATGTGAGCATCAAGGGCAATGATTATTGATTCGGGGCCTTTTTGCCCGATTAGGCCCAAATTATAGACAAAATCAGAAGAATTGTCTTTAAACATGGTCGTTAAACTATTAATCTACACATAAAGCTTTTAATAGCACATGATCAAAAATTTCCAATGGGCAATAGTATAGCATTTCTATTCATGTATTATGGTTACGAATTCGTTCAAGTTTTGACACTTCTGTTGTTAAACAACTTATATATTAACTATCCTAATTTACCAATTTGTGTTATTGTTTATCAGTGGGAATACTACTCATTTAGATGCAGAATTGTATTATCGTTATACTCGACCAAAAACGTTAAACTAAATCTACAGTTAACATATTCGAATTAAGTCCTGAATTTCATTCATATTTCGAATTCCTTTTTCACATCATTCTACTGAACTTTAACGTGAATTTATAACCAAACTAATTTAAACAATTCAGTGCCATAAACGGAATTTAAATCTAACTGTTTCATTCTTTTTCTCATTAATAACTATTGATACAGAACTTAAGCTAACAAAAGCATTTCAACATTTTGTATTGCGCTTCTGGTTTAGAAAAAGATGAAGATCTAAAAATTGATCAACTAGGCTTTAACCAATTTATATCGATAACCTATGTAGCTTGTTTTCTATTTACCTACTTCATGCAATTTCTACGTGATATCTAAGCTAACTAAAGAAATATAAGTGCCAATTCAAAGTCCATACAGTCCATATTATACATAAGATCCTAACAAATTACATATGTCTATAGCATGAACAAAATTGAAATCTAACAAAATTAAACTAATAGTTTTATATCTTCAAATGTTTTGGTTACATCTTCGAAAGTTTAGAAGTATACCTGGACAAAAATGAGACAAACTCAATGAGTCTAAGGCAGAAATAGAGGAAGGAGGATTAGCAATAACAGGACTCCAGCAACAATAAACTAGCAGATTCACAGCAAGTGCGCAGTAACCAGATTTGATATCAAAACCTCAATATAACCAAACAGCTTCTCAGGGAATAACCACAACAATACACAGCTTCAGCAAACCAATTCAGATCAAATAACCACAGAGCAACAGACGAAATACCAAAACTCAGGAGAATTTTCAAATTAAACTCGAACCATAATCCATGGACAGTAGTATTAGAGAATTTCCTAAGGAATGAAACTAGGAGATTTGAATTTCTCAGAAATTAGAAGGATTTTCAGAATATTCTCTCTTCCAAACTTTTCGAACCAGAACTTCAAGACTTTCCAGAAAAATCTCAATTGTGTAAAAAAAAACTCTCTCAAATTTTGCACCTTCCAACCTCCAAAATTTTCCTGAAAAAAGAACCTTCTAATTGTGGCCTAAGAAGGCCTATTTATAGAGCAAAAATGGGAGGGAAATTTGAACTTAATATTCAGATTTTCCACCCCTACTTTTCCAATTATTTTTCAGTTTAGTCCATGTATTTAAACCGTGAATGCACTAGAACCCCTGCTAGAAGGTTCTAGTGGCATCCACATTATTCCAATTGCCCTTAAATATCTTTACTACCCTCACTTGCTATTGATTTCTACCTATTTACCCTTTAAGTATACCTAAGATACCTCTTATTGTTTAACTAATTACATAAGAACCAGGCAGCTTTGCCTTTTATACCCCTAACCCTTTCCAATTACTTTCATAATACCATTTATCCCTTCCTCTTTTACCCCTGTATTTTATTCCTATTTACCCGACCAGCCTTTAGGTCAATTTATACTTTGAGAAGTCGAAGTCAGAACTGGATTTAACAAATAGCCATAACTAAGTAGTCTTTCTATTATAGTCAATTTAAGGCTAAGTAACATTTACAGAAATAACCAACATTTAGACGACTTTACAGACATAGCCCTAATTATGACCAATTACCCAATTGACCCCTTAATTAATCAAAGATTAAGAAAAGTCAAAAGTCAAAATTGCATTGCAATGATAACCAGCATTAGACAGTTTTACAGATATAACCATATTATGATTAAACACTCAATTAACAGGACTCA
This sequence comes from Nicotiana glauca, assembly GCA_026770625.1. Taxonomy (NCBI): domain Eukaryota; kingdom Viridiplantae; phylum Streptophyta; class Magnoliopsida; order Solanales; family Solanaceae; genus Nicotiana; species Nicotiana glauca. Next base: position 5,125 of record MU767693.1, on the reverse strand, counting down.
GAGAAACAAATT
>MDKF010813566.1:0-11627 GCA_026770625.1 Nicotiana glauca | reverse complement strand
GCATTTTACGACCGTAAAACTGGAAATCCGTCCGAGTCCTAAATTTTTCGTGTGCTATAGCCCTTCCCTTCCACTATGGGCCCGGAGTAAGCCGGAAACGGATCACCTAATATTTGTACGGGACATTAAATAGGACCTAGGAACCATAATCAGCGTGCCAAAATGACAAGCTTATATTTTTTTGGCATTTTACGGTTATAAAACTGGAAATCTATCCGGGTCTCAAATTTTCGTGTGCTGCAGCCCATTCCTTCCGTCGTGGGTTCGAAATAAGTTGGAAAGGGACCGCCAAATATTTGTACGGGACATTAAATATGACCTAGGAACCATAATCAGCGTGCCAAAATGACAAAATTATATTTTTTGGCATTTTACAACCATAAAATGTAAATCCGTTCGAGTCTCTAATTTTCGTATGCTCTATCCCTCCCCTTGCTTCGTAGGCCCGGATTGAGCTGGAACTGGATCATTTAATATTTTTTATGGACATCAAATATGACCTAAGCAACCATAATCACCGTTCTTAAATGATCAGATTCCATTTTTTTGCATTTTACGGCCATCAAACTGAAAATTCGTTCGAGTGCTAAATTTTCGTGTGCTATAGCCCTTCCCTTTTGCTGTTGCGCCGGAGTGAGCCGGACTCGGATCGTCTAATATTTTTTCGGGACATCAAATACGATGTATGAAACCATAATCACCATGCCGAAATGACCAGATTACTTTTTTGGCATTTTACGACCATAAAATTGGAAATCCGTCCGAGTCCCAAATTTTTGTGTGCTATAGCCCTTCCCTTCTGCCGTAGGCTCGGAGTGAACCCGACCCGGATCACCTAATATTTGTTTGAGACATCATATACAACCTAAGGAACCATAATCACCATGCTAAAATGGAAAATATATTTTTTGGAATTTTAAGGCCATAAAAAAGGAAATCCGTCTGAGTCCTAAATTTTCGTGTGCTATTGCCCTTCCTTTCCGCCGTGGGCCCGGAGCAAGAAGAACCTGGATAGCCTAATATTTGTTCAAGACATCTAATACGACCTAAGGAACCATAATCACCATGCCCAAATGACCTGATTACATTTTCTTGGAATTTTACGGCAATCAAACTGGAAATCCGCTCAAGTCCAATTTTTTCATGTGCTATAGCCCTTCCCTTCCACCATGGTCCCGGAGTAAGTTAGAAACGAATTGCATAAATATTTGTACGGGACGTTAAATACGACCTAGGAACCATAATCACCGTGCCAAAATGACAAAATTAAATTTTTGGCATTTTACGGTCATAGAATTGGAAATCTGTCCGGGTCCCTAATTTACGTGTAATACACCCCATCCCTTCCGCCGTGGGCCCGGAGTGAGCCAGACCCGGATCGCCTAATATTTGTCAAGGACATCAAATACGACCTGATCAGCCATAAACACCGTGCTGAAATGACCAGATTACACTATTTTAGCATTTTACGACCGTAAAATTAAACACCGTCCGAGTCCAAAACTTTAGTGTCCTATAGCCCTTCACTTCCTCCGTGGTTGCGGAGTGACCGGACCCGGATCGCCTAATATTTTTTCGGGACATCAAATACGACCTAAGGAACCACAATCACCATGCCGAAAACAGATTAATTTTTTTGGCATTTTAAGGCTGTAAAACTGGAAATCCATCCGAGTCCCAAATTTTAGTGTGTTATAGCCCTTCCCTTCCTCCATGGGCCCGGAGTGATTCGGAATCGGATGGCCAAATATTTTTTCAGGACATCAAATATGACCTAAGGAACCATAATCACCATGCCGAAATGACCATATTACATTTTTTGGCATTTTAAGGCCGTAAAACTAAAAATCCGTCCGAGTCCCAAATTTTAGTGTTCTATAGCCCTTCCATTCCTCCGTGGTCCCGGAGTGATCCGGAACTGGATCGCCTAATTTTTGTCCGGGACATAAAATACGATCTATGGAACCATAATCACCATGCCGAAATTACAAGATTATATTTTTTGGCATTTTACGACCGTAAAACTGGAAATCCGTCCGAGCCCTAAATTTTTCGTGTGCTATAGCCCTTCCCTTCCACCGTGGGCCCTGAGTAAGCCGAACTCGGATAGCCTAATATTTGTCCAGGACATCAAATACGACCTAAGGAACCATAATCACCGTGCCAAAATGACCTGATTACATTTTTTTTGAATTTTACGGCCATCAAACTGGAAATCCACTCGAGTCCCAATTTTTTGTGTGCTATAGCACATCCCTTCTACCGTGGGCCCGGAGTAAGCCAGAAATGAATTGCCTAATATTTGTACGGGATAAGAAATATGGCCTAGGAACCATAATCACCGTGACAAAATGACAAAATTATATTTTTGGCATTTTACGATCATAAAACTGGAAATCTATCTGGCTTCCTAATTTACGTGTAATACAGCCCATCCCTTCCGTCGTGGGCCCGGAGTGAGCCGGACTTGGATCGGCTAATATTTGTCCAGGACATCCAATAAGACCTAAGGAACCATAATCACTGTGCTGAAATGACCAGATTACAATTTTTTTGCATTTTACGGCCGTAAAACTAGATATCTGTCAGAGTCCCAAACTTTAGTATGCTATAGCCCTTCCCTTCCTCCGTGGGCCCGGAGTAAGCCGAACCCGAATAGCCTAATATTTGTCCAGGACATCAAATACGACCTAAGGAACCATAATCACCGTGCCAAAACCTGATTACATTTTTTTTCGAATTTTACGGCCATCAAACAGGAAATCCACTCGAATGCAAATTTTTCGTGTGCTATAGCCCTTCCCTTGCACCGTGGGCCCGGAGTAAGCCAGAAATGAATTGCCTAATATTTGTACGGGACATAAAATACGACCTAGGAACCATAATCACCGTGCTAAAATGACAAAATTATATTTTTGGTATTTTACGATCATAAAACTGGAAATCTATCTCGCTTCCTAATTTATGTGTAATACAGCCCATCCCTTCCGTCGTGGGCCCGGAGTGAGCCGGACCCGGATCGCCTAATATTTGTATAGGACATCAAATATGACCTAAAGAACCATAATCACTGTGCTGAAATGACCAGATTACAATTTTTTGCCATTTTGCGGCCGTAAAACTAGATATCCGTCAGAATCCCAAATTTAGTATGTTATAGCCCTTCCCTTCCTCCGTGGGCCCGGAGTGATCCGGACCCGAATCGTCTAATTTTTGTCATGGACATCAAATATGACCTAAGAAACCATAATCACCATTCTTAAATGATCAGATTCCATTTTTTTGCATTTTACGTCCATCAAACTGAGAATTCGCCCGAGTCCTACGTTTTCATGTGCTATAGCCCTTCCCTTCCGCCGTGGTCCCCGAGTGAGCCGGACCCGGATCGCCTAATATTGGTTCGGGATATCAAATACGATGTATGAAACCATAATCACCTTGCCGAAATGACTAGATTATATTTTTTGGCATTTTACGGCCGTAAAACTAGAAATCCGTCCGAGTCCCAAACTTTAGTGTGCTATAGCCCTTCCCTTCCTCTGTGGGTCCAAAGTGATTCTGACCCGGATCACATAATATTTTTTCGAGACATGAAATACGACCTAAGGAACCATAATCACCATGCCAAAATGACCATATTGCATTTTTTGGTATTTTACTACCGTAAAACTTGAAATTCGTCAGAGTCCTAAATTTTTCGTGTGCTATAGCCCTTCCATTCCATCGTGGGCCCGGAGCAAGCCGGAAACGGATCGCCTAATAGTTGTACAAGACATCAAATAGGACCTAGGAACCATAATCAACGTGCCAAAATGACAAGCTTATATTTTTTTTTGCATTTTATGGTTAAAAAACTGGAAATCTGTCCGGGTCCCAAATTTTCGTGTGATACAGCCCATTCCTTCCGCAGTGGGCCGAGATTAAGTTGGAAAGGGACGGCCTAATATTTGTACGGGACATTAAATACGACCTAGGAATCATAATCAGCGTGCCAAAATAACAAACTTATATTTTTTTGGCATTTTATGGTCATAAAACTCGAAATCTATCCGGGTTCCAAATTTTCGTGTGATACAGCCCATTGCTTCTGTCGTGGGCCCAAACGAAGCCGGAACCGAATTGCCTAATATTTTTTCGAGACATAAAATACGACCTAAGGAACCAAAATCACCATGCCGGAATGGAAAATTATATTTTTTGGCATTTTATAACCATAAAATGTAAATCCGTTCGAGTCTCTAATTTTCGTGTGCTCTAACCCTCCCCTTGCTTCGTGGGCCCGGATTGAGCCGGAACTGGATCGTCTAATATTTGTCATGGGCAACAAATATGACCTAAGCAACCATAATAACTGTTCTTAAATGATCAGATTCCATTTTTTTGAATTTTACGGCCATCAAACTGGAAATTCGCCCGAGTCCTAAATATTCGTATGCTATAGCCCTTCCCTTCCGCTGTGGCCCCCGAGTGAGCCGGACCCGGATCGCCTAATATTTGTTCGGGACATCAAATACGATGTATGAAAGCATAATCACCATGCCGAAATGGCCAGATTAATTTTTTGGCATTTTACGACCATAAAACTTTTAATCCATCCAAGTCCCAATTTTTTGTGTGCTATAGCCCTTCCCTTCTGCCGTAGGCCCGGAGTGAGCCCGACCCGGATCACCTAATATTTGTTCGGGACATCAAATACAACCTAAGGAACCATAATCACCATATCGAATTTACGTGTAATAAAGCCCATCCCTTCCGCCGTGGGCCTGGAGTGAGACGGACCCGGATCACCTAATATTTGTCCAGGACATCAAATACGACCTAAGGAACCATAATCACTGTGCTGAAATGACCAGATTACAATTTTTTTCCATTTTGCGGCCGTAAAACTAGATATTTGTCAGAGTCCCAAACTTTAGTATGCTATTGCCCTTCCCTTCCTCCCTGGGCCCGGAGTGATCCGGACCCGGATCGCCTAATATTTTTTTGGGACATAAAATACGACATAAGGAACCATAATCACCATGCCGAAATGACTCGATAAATTTTTTTGGCATTTTAAGGACATAAAATTGGAAATCCGTCCAAGTCCCAAACTTTAGTATGCTATAGCCCTTCCATTCTTCCGTGGTCCCGGAGTGATCCGGACCCAGATCGCCTAATATTTTTCTGGGACATCAAATACGATCTAAGGAACCATAATCACCATCCGAAATGACCAAATAAAATTTTTTGGCATTTTACGGCTGTAAAACTAGAAATCCGTCCGAGTCCTAAACATATTTTTGGAATTTTATGGCCATCAAACTGGAAATCCGCACGAGTCAAAATTTTTCATGTGCTATAGCCCTTCCCTTCCACCGTGGGCCTGGAGTAAGCCGGAAACGGATCGCCTAATATTTGTACGAGACATTAAATACGACATAGGAACCATAATCAGCGTGCCAAAACAAAAAAATTATTTTTTTTGGTATTTTACGGTCATAAAAATTGGAAATCTTTCCGGGTTCCCAATTTTCTTGTGATACTGCCCATTCCTTCCGCCGTGGGCCCGAACGGAGCCTGACCCGAATTGCCTAATATTTGTCTGAGATATCAAATACGACCTAAGGAACCATAATCACTGTGCTAAAATGAAAATTTAATGTTTGTGCATTTTACAGCCATAAAATGGAAATCCGTTCGAGTCTCTAATTTTCGTGTGCTCTAACCCTTCCCTTGCATCGTGGACCCAGAGTGAGCTGGAACTGGATCGTCTAATATTTGTCATGGACATCAAATATGACCTAAGCAACCATAATCACCGTGATTAAATGATCAGATTACATTTTTTCGAATTTTACGGCCATCAAACTGGAAATCCGCTCGAGTCCAAATTTTTCGTGTGCTAGCCCTTTGCTACAACCGAGGGCCCGGAGTAAGCCAAAAATGAATTGCCTAATATTTGTACGGGACATAAAATACGACCTAAGAACCATAAACACCGTGCCAAAATGACAAAATTATATTTTTGGCATTTTACGATCATAAAACTAGAAATCTACCTGGCTTCATAATTTACGTTTAATACAACCCATCCCTTCCGCCGTGGGCCCGGAGTGAGCCAGACCCGGATCGCCTAATATTTGTCCAGGAAATCAAATACGACCTAAGGAACCAACATCACTGTGCTGAAATGACCAGATTATAATTTTTTGCCATTTTACTGCCGTAAAACTAGATATCCGTCAGAGTCCTAAACTTAAGTATTCTATAGCCCTTCCCTTCCTCCGTGGTCCCGGAGTGAACCGGACCTGGATCGCCTAATATTTTTCTGGGATATCAAATACGACCTAAGGAACCATAATCACTATGTCGGAATGACCAGATTAATTTTTTTTGGCATTTTAAAGCCGTAAAACTAGAAATCCGTCCGAGTCCCAAACTTTAGTGTTCTATAGCCCTTCCCTTCCTCCGTGGGTCCGAAGTGATCCAGACCCGGATCGCATATATTTTTCCAGGACATCAAATACGACCTAAGGAACCATAATCACCATGCCGCAATGACCATATTGCATTTTTTTTGCATTTTACGACCGTAAAACTGGAAATCCGTCCGAGTCCTAAATTTTTCGTGTGCTATAGCCCTTCCATTCCACCGTGGGCCCGGAGTAAGCCGGAAACGGATCGCCTAATATTTGTACGGGACATTAAATAGGACCTAGGAACCATAATCAACGTGCCAAAATGACAAGCTTATATTTTGTTTGGCATTTTACGGTTATAAACCTGAAAATCTGTCCGCGTCCCAAATTTTCGTGTGATACAGCCCATTCCTTCCGCCGTGGGCTCGGAATAAGTTGGAAAGGGACCGCCTAATGTTTGTACTGGACATTAAATACGACCTAGGAACCATAATCAGCGTGCCAAAATGACAAAATTATATTTTTTGGCATTTTATGGTCATAAAACTCGAAATCTGTCCGGGTTCCAAATTTTCGTGTGATGCAGCCCATTCCTTCTGTCGTGGGCCTGAACGAAGCCGGACCTGAATTTCCTAATTTTTTTTGAGACATAAAATACGACCAAAGGAACCACAATCACCGTGCCGAAATGGAAAATTATATTTTTTGGCATTTTATAATCATAAAATGTAAATCCGTTTGAGTCTCTAATTTTCGTGTGCTTTAACCCTCCCCTTGCTTCGTGCGCCCGGATTGAGCTGGAACTGGATCGTCTAATATTTGTCATGGACATCAAATACGACCTAAGCAACCATAATCACCGTTCTTAAATGATCAGATTCCATTTTTTTGCATTTTACGGCTATCAAACTGGAAATTCGCCCGAGTCCTAAATTTTCATGTGCTATAGCCCTTCCCTTCATGTGATCGCCTAATATTTGTTCGGGACATCAAATACGATGTATGAAATCATAATCACCGTGCCGAATTGACAAGATTACTTTTTTGGCATTTTACGACCATAAAACTGGAAATCCGTCCGAGTCCCATATTTTTGTGCTATAGCCCTTCCCTTCTACCTAGGCCTAGAGTGAGCCCGACCCGGATCACCTAATATTTGTTCAAGACATCAAATAAAACCTAAGGAACCATAATCACCATGCCGAAATGGAAAATATATTTTTTGGAATTTTACGGCTATAAAACAGGAAATCCGTCTGAGTCCCAAATTTTAGTGTGCTATAGCCCTTCCATTCCTCCGTGGTCTCGGAGTGATCCGGACCCAGATCGCCTAATATTTGTCCGGGACATCAAATACGACCTAAGGAACCATAATCCCCATGCCGAAATGACCATATTACATTTTTTTGGCATTTTACAGCTGTAAAACTGGATATCTGTTTGAATCCCAAACTTTAGTGTGCTATAGCCCTTCCCTTCCTCCGTGGGCTCGGAGTGATCCGGACCCGGATCACCTAATATTTTTTTCAGGACATCAAATATGACCTGAGGAACCATAATCACCATGCCGAAATGACTAGATTATATTTTTTGGCATTTTAAGGCCGTAAAAATGGAAATCCATTCGAGTCCCAAATTTTAGTGTGCTATAGCCCTCCCTTCCTCCGTGGTCCCGGAGTGATCCGGACCCGGATCGCCTAATATTTGTCCGGGATATCAAATACGATATAAGGAACCATAATCACCATACCGAAATGACTAGATTAAATTTTTTGGCAATTTGCGACCATAAACTAGAAATCCATCTGAGTCCCAAACTTTAGTGTGCTATAGCCTTTCCCTTCGTCCATAGGCCCGGAGTGATCCGGAATCGGATGGACTAATATTTTTCTAGGACATTAAATACGACCTAAGGAACCATAATCACCATACCTAAAAGACCTGATTACATTTTTTTGGAAATTTACGGCCCTCAAACTGGAAATCTGCTCAAGTACAAAATTTTTGATTGTCATAGCCCTTCCGTTGGAGCCGGACGTGGATCGCATAATGTTTGTACAAGACACAAATACGACCTAACGAACCATAATCACCATGCAAAAAAGACCAAATTATATTTTCGGCATTTTACGGCCATCAAAGTGGAAATCCGCCCCAGTCCCAAATTTTCATGTGCTATAGATTTTCCCTTCCACCGTGGGCCCGGAGTAAGCCAGAAACGTATCGCCTAATATTTGTACGGGACATTAAATACAACCTAGGAACCATAATCACCATGCCAAAACAACAAAATTATATCATAAAACTAGAAATCATTCTGGGTCCCTAAATTACGTGTAATACAATCCATCCCTTCTGCCGTGGGCCCGGAGTGCGCCAAACTTGGATCGCCTAATATTTTTCCGTGACATCAAATACGGCCTATGGAACCATAATCACCATGCCAAAATGACCAGATTATATTTTTTGGCATTTCACAGCCGTAAAACTGGAAGTCCGTCCGAGTCCTAAATTTTTCATGTGCTATAGCCCTTCCCTTCCACAGTGGGCCCGGAGTAAGCGAGAAACTGATCGCGTAATATTTGTACGGGACATTAAATAAGACCTAGGAACCATAATCAGCGTGCTAAAACTACAAATTATATTTTTTTTGGTATTTTACGGTCATAAAACTGGAAATCTTTCTGGGTTCCAAATTTTCGTGTGATACAGCCCATTCCTTCAGTCGTGGGCCCGAACGGAGTCGGACCCGAATTGCCTAATATTTGTCTAAGATATCAAATATGACCTAAGGAACCATAATCACCGTGCCGAAATGAAAATTATATGTTTTGGCATTTTACAGCCATAAAATGGAAATCCTTTCGAGTCTCTACTTTTCGTGTGCTCTAACCCTTCCCTTGCGTCGAGGACCCAGAGTGAGCTGGAACTGGATCATCTAATATTTTTTATGTACATCAAATACGACCTAAGAAACCATAATCACAGTGCTTAAATGATCAGATTACATTTTTTGGCAATTTACTGCAGTGAAAATGGAAATCTGCGTGAGTCCCAAATTTTCGTATGCTATAGCCCTTCCCTTCCGCTGTCTGCCCGGAGTGAGCCGAACTCGGATCGCCTAATATTTTTCTAGGACATCAAATACGACCTAAGGAACTATAATCACCGTGCCGATATGACCTGATTACATTTTTTTTGAGTTATACGACCATCAAACTAGAAATCCGCTCGAGTCCAAATTTTTCATGTGCTATAGCCCTTCCCTTCCACCGTGGGCCCGAAGTAAATCAGAAACAAATTGCCTAATATTTATAAAGGATAGTAAATACAATCTAGGAACCATAATCATCGTGCCAAAATGACAAAATTATATTTTTGGCATCTTATGGTCATAAAACTGGAAATCTGTCCGGGTCCCTAACTTACGTGTAATACAGCCCATCCCTTCTGCCATGGGCCCGGAGTGAGCCAGACCCGGATCGTCTAATATTTGTCCAGGACATCAAATACGACCTAAGGAACCTTAATCACCGTGCTAAAATGACCAGATTACATTGTTTTGGCATTTTACGGCTGTAAAACTAGATATCCGTCCGAGTCCCAAACTTTAGTGTCATATAGCCCTTCCCTTTCACCGTGTGACCGGAGTGAGCCGAACCCGGATCGCCTAATATTTGTCCAGGACATCAAATACGACCCGAGGAACCCTAATCACCTTGCCGAAATGACCTGATTACATTTTGTTTTAGAATTTTAAGGTTGTAAAACTAGAAATCCATTCGAGTCCCAAATTATAGTGTGCAATAGCCCTTCCATTCCTCCGTGGTCCCGGAGTGATCCGGAGCCGAATCGCCTAATATTTGTCCGAGACATCAAATAGGATCTAAGGAACCATAATCACCATGCCGAAATGACCATATTACATTTTTTGGCATTTTACAGCCGTAAATTTGGATATCTGTCTGAGTCCCAAACTTTAGTGTGCTATAGCCCTTCCTTTCCTCCGTGGGCCCGGAGTGATCCGGAACCGGATCGCCTAATATTTTTTCAGGACATCAAATACGACCTAAGGAACCATAATCACCATGCCGAAATGACCAGATTACATTTTTTGGTATTTTAAGGCCATAAAACTGGAAATCCATTCGAGTGCCAAATTTTAGTGTGCTATAGCCCTTCCATTCCTCCGTGGTCCCAGAGTGATCCGGACCCGGATCGCCTAATATTTGTCCGGGACATCAAATATGATCTAAGGAATCATAATCACCATGCCAAAATGACTAGATTAAATTTTTTGGCATTTTACGGCCGTAAACTAGAAATCTGTCCGAGTCCCAAACTTTAGTGTGCTATAACCCTTCCCTTCCTCCATGGGCCCGGAGTGATCCGGAACTGGATCGCCTAATATTTTTCTGGGACATCAAACCTAAGGAACCATTATCACCATGCCAAAATGACCATATTACATTTTTTTGGCATTTTAAGGCCGTAAAACTGAAAATCCGTCCGGGTCCCAAATTTTAGTGTGCTATAGCCCTTCCGTTCCTCCGTGGTCCCGGAGTGATCCGGACCCGGATTGCCAAATTTTTATCCGGGATATCAAATACGACCTATGGAATCATAATCACCATGCCGAAATGAACAGATTATATTGTTTGGCATTTTACGACCGTAAAACTCGAAATCCGTCCGAGTCCTAAATTTTTCGTGTGCTATAGCCATTCCCTTCCACAGTGGGCCCGAAGTAAGCCGAACCCGAATAGCCTAATATTTGTCCAGGACATCAAATACGACCTAAGTAACCAAATCACCGTGCCGAAATGACCTGATTACATTTTTTTGGAATTTTACGTCCATCAAACTGGAAATCCGCTCGAGTCCAAAATTTTTGCTTGCCATAGCCCTTCCCTTCTGCTATGATCCCGGATGGAGCCGGACCTGGATCGCATAAATTTTGTACAAGACATCAAATATGACCTAAGGAACCATAATAAATGACCTAATTATATTTTCAGCATTTTACGGCCATCATAGTGGAAATCCACCCGAGTCCCAAATTTTCGTGTGCTATTGCCTTCCCATCCCCCGTGGGCCTGGAGTAAGCCATAAGCGGATCGCCTGATATTTTTACGGGACATTAAATACTACCTGTCACACCTCCTTTCGGCGCGCCCCCACCCCGAGGGGTAAAAACGGGCGAAGGGAGTTTTTCCAATTAAAGTG
>MDKF010605473.1:0-26374 GCA_026770625.1 Nicotiana glauca | reverse complement strand
TCCGCATATTGGACCGCAGAAGTGCCCCCAAAACTCTGAAGGGTCTGCTTGGGTCTGCGACAGGAATGCGGTCCGTATTCCTGTTATGCGGTCGCATTTTGTACCGCAGAATTGACCTCCACAATCCTTGAGGAATTTATGAGACTATTATGCGGTCCGTATATTGATTATGCGATCGCGTAGTAGATCGCATTTTCAACTTCAATTTTGACAATTCTTCTGCTTCACTCTGCGGCAGGAATGCGGTCCGCATAGCTGATCTGCCACTGCATTCTGGACCGCATAAATGACAATTTTCTGGAAAATTGATTCTTTTGATTTTTAAAGGCTTAGATCACTACCAAGGGTCCGAAGAATTCTACACATTTCTAACACATATTCGGAGTCGACACCACGAGTTACTAAGTTTTGAGACCAAAAATTATTTACGGGGCCTTACAATAGCGACCAACTTTGGTCACTATTTTCCAGATTTTAAAATATAATAGTTTTTTTACAGACCAAAGTTGGTCGCTATTTTATGATTAATAATAAATAAATAAAAATGTAATTTACATAAAGAGACCAACTTTGGTCGCCAAAATTATAATATTAAAATATTGTAGCGACCAAAGTTGGTCACTATTTTCTTTACCCGAAAAATTTGGTCCTTTTAGCTGAGAGACCAAAGTTGGTCGCTAATTAGCGACCAACTTTGGTCCCTAAGGTAAAGGGACCAACTTAATATGGACCAGTCGTGTTTGGTCGCTTTTTGGCCAATAAGAGACCAACTTTGGTCGGTTTTCGTGGTTGCTTTTTTCGGATTTCTAGTAGTGATTATATGCTTATCAAAAAATTTGTGTCCCTTACAATGGTTGTAAAGCTCACTATTTATAGATGCGCCTAGGGAATAAGGTCCTAGGATCAAGCCCATCTTAAATGACAATTATGAGGGCTATTGAAGAATGTGCAACGGTAGCCAGTGAATGCCATATTCTCTGTAACTGGTCATGTACTTAATGCTATAGAATATTTTTTATTAAATGCTACCAGGTGGCAGGCATTTGTTTCGCCTTTATGAACACCATCCCCTTCGGGTACAAACGAGATTGTTGCCTTCGGACCTGATTTCCCTCTATTTTCGGCTTCGCGTGTCACTTTATCATGTGAACATCTAATATGAACATATTTTACCCTATACAGATAGTCCCCTGCTTTCTGGTAGCATATCCTTGTGTCACCGGGAAGTTGGTAAAGATACCTTTCTTGGCGGGAAATTCTCATGAGCCCCTCTGAAAAGTTTCTGACGGTTGATTAGATGCACGTCTCTCCGCATTTAATGCCTCGAACACGCGTCATCCTATGATTCAACAATACTTTCGCTGGTTCTCGAGGTAATCATGGAAATGATTTTAGTCAACTATCCCTTTACTTATACGTATCATTCTTCCCTTTTTTCACTTCATGCTTCTCTAAATTCTCTCGAACTCTCCTTACTCAACTCATACTTGCTTTCAACTCACTCTAATCTTCTTCTTCAGAGAAAAAACCGTTTCTCTCTCTTGATAACAATGGCCTCATCTTCTAGAAATCCCAGTGCCTCAAAGAACAAAGAAAGTACTGATGATGCTGCTCCTCCTACGGTTAGCACCATCATTCCCAGAAAACTCATCACAACTAAGAACTTCGAAAAGAAGTACCTTTTTGCTAACCCTCACACATGGGCTGTTGGCGTGTATCCTTCTTCCATCTGTCTTTTAGCATCCCCTGCTATGATGTCAAGATTTAAACATCATCGCTTCTGACCTAGTGGGTAACCTTTTACAAAAAGGGTTTTACATATGTTTATACGTGTCCCTTTACTTTAGGCTTGTTCTCGATGAGCGAGGGGCTTGACTCCGTTATCTTGGAGTTTTGTTTTCTTTACTAAGTGTGCTTAGCACAGGTGAGCCCCTGTCACGACCCAAACCCCGGTCGTGATGGCATCGAACACACTGCTAGGCAAGCCTAGCCAATTCAAAACTTTAACCATTTTATACAGTTCATGAATTAATTAACACAGATAAATTACTAAGTCATAATACTGAAATCCTAAAATAGAGTTAAACATGCGGAAATCCCAAATATAAAATAACTACATAGCCCAAAGAATCCGGTGTCACAAGTTTGAGCCTCTAATACATGAGTATCAACCTACTATATATCGTTCTCTATAAATGCGGAAATAAAGCAAATAAGATAGAAGGAAGATCAGGTTTGCGGACGTCAAATGCAGCTACCTTGATACTCCCGGATAAGCTGCTAGGCAGAGAAATCCTCACACAACCTCAGGTGTACCTGGATCTGCATGCAAGATACAGGGAGTAATGTGAGTACTCCGACCCAGTGAGTAATAAACATAAATAAAGGCTGAGAATAAGAAATCCTGAATAGGCACAAAGTAATTTTACAAATACAGTAACTTAAACCAAGTAGTATTAATTCAGTGAACCAATAAAAACAATTATGGAAATACTACAACAGATAAGTAAGTAAATGACAGTCAAATATGAAATGCAACACATAGTCCGGTACTCTCTAGTACCTACTGCGGCGTGCAGCTCGCTCCATTTATTTATCGTCGATGGTGCTCACTGGGGGCGCGCAGACTCCGGGAGGGCCCCTTACGACCCAAGTGCAATAATAAGCCATCTCATGGCATCACTAGGCCCTCGGCCTCATATCAATATCAATACAATAGTGCTGCGGCGCGCAGCCCGATCCCATACTCAGTCCAAAATCACATAATCCCCTCGGGCACAATCATATAGAGATATTCAACCCAAACTTCATTAAAAATATTAATTAAGTTTCAAGTTTGAGAAAAGGTGGCTGAGTTTGCAAAATAGTATTAGATACTAGGACTGAGTTCAATAATATGTAAAAATGGTAATAAACTAGTAATAGCCCTCCCTAAAGGATTCAATCAATTGACACGAAGCCCAAATATAGCAAACAGCTCAAATTATAACGATAATAAGTGAAGTTCAGTCAAATACGCAGTATATTCATCTACCAGGACGGACCAAGTCACAATCCCCAACGGTGCTCTACCACACACTCGCTACCCGGCGTGCAGGTCACTCAATATAGCACTACAATGCGCAAATCCGAGGTTTCCAACCCTCAGGACATCATTTACATATATTACTCACCTCAAGCCGGCCAAAATCCTATCTCGCTATGCCCTTGCCTCTCAAATCGACCTTCTTACAATCGAATCTGACCAAAACCACAACGAATACGTCACAGTATGCAAATGGAACAATACCCAATCGAAAACAATAAAAAAATAGCAAAAATCTCGAAATTAGCAAAACCCGAGCCCCAAGCCCACTTCTCGAAAACTAGAAAATTTAACATCAACGGATTCCTTATCTCGCCACGATTCTATACAAATAAAGATTACCAAAATCGGAGTCCAAATGATTCCTCAAATCCCAATTTTAAGTCTCTTAAGTTTCAAGCCCTAATCCACCATTTTTACCCATTAATTTCTTGAGTTTTCAGCTCTAATCCATGTAATAACACCATGAAATCGTGTTTTGAGTTCAAGAATCCATACCTTATCGAAACCCCTTGAAATCCCTCTTCAAAATCGCTACCAATTCTCCAAGTCTGAGCTAAAAATATGAAACCCTTCAAAAATTTGCGAAGATGAAATTAAATAGCACTGCCCAGTCATTTCCGCATCCGCCGCTCCATGGCTGCATCTGCGGCTCTGGTTTTTGCGTTCAATGCACCGCTTCTGCCGAAATATCCGCTTCTGCCGTTGAACATCTGCTCTTGTGCCTTCCGCTTCTGTGGATGAATTCTCGCATCTGCGGATCCCCCTTAAAAGCTCAAATACTGCATCTGCGATCCTCCTGTCGCATCTGCGACTCCACAGATGCGGTCACCAATTCGGCACCTGCGGTCCCTGCCGCTTCTGTGGCTCTCCTCTCGCTTCTGGGGTCCCAATTCTGCAGAAGCAAAAATACCAGAAGCAGCTACAATTTTCTTAAGTTTCACAAGCCAAACTTCCCGTTAACCCTCCAAAATCACCCCGAGGCCCCTGGGACCTCAACCAAAAATACCAACACCTCCTATAACATCATTCAAACTTGTTCCAATCATTAAAACACCTCAAACAACACTAAAATCATCATTTATCATCTAGTTAAAGCCTAAGTTTCTTTAAAAACTTCCGAAATACGCATTCGATCAAAAACCTAACCGAATCACCTCCAAATAGTCTGAAATTTTGCACACACATCCCAAATCACCTAACGGAGCTACTGCAACTCTTGGAATTCCATTCCGACCCTCGGATCAAAATCTCACCTATCAACCGTAATTCGCCAAAATACTAACTTCGCCAATTCAAGCCTAATTCTACAACGGACCTTCAAAATCACTTCCAATCGCACTCCTAAGTCACAAATCATCCCCCGAAGCTAACCAAATCATCGAAATCCATATCTGAGCCTACTAACATATAAGTCAATGTCTGGTTAACTTTTCCAAAACAAGCCTTCCTTAAAGAGACTAAGTGTCTCATTTCCTTCTAAAATCAATCCAAATCAACTCGTTCACACAAGACACTTATAATGAAGCATAAAGAAGTAGAAAATGGGGGAAACGGGGCGGTAACTCATGTGAAGACGGGTCAGGTCGTCACATCCTCCCCAACTTCAACAAACGCTCGTCCTCGAGCGAGTCAAGAAACATACCTGAATCCTCAAATAGGTGAGGATATCTGCTCCACATCTCCCGCTCGGTCTTCCAGGTAGCCTCCTCTACGAGCTGATCTGATATGATGGAAACTGGGACACCACGCAATCGAACAATCTCCCGAATATAAATCTCTGTCAGCCGCTCTGAAGAATAAGTAGTGCAAACCGGAATGAAGTGCGCGGAATTCGTCAGCCTGTCTACAATCACCCAAATAACATCAAATTTCTTCAAAGTCCGAGGGAGTCCGGTAACAAAATCCATAGTGATCCTCTCCCACTTCTACTCAGGAATAACCATCTGCTGGTGCAAGCCACCCAGTCTCTGATGCTCATATTTCACCTGCTGACAATTAAGACACCGAGATACATACTCCACAATATCTCTCTTCCAATAGTGTTGTCTAAGATCTTGATACATCTTCGCGGCACCCGAATGAATGGAATACCGCAAGCTATGGGCCTCCTCCAATATCAACTCCCGAAGCCCATCCACATCGCAAATCTGGCCCTGCATCCTCAACATACCATCATCTCCAATGGTCACATCCCTGGCATCATCATACTGAACCCTGTCCTTAAGGACAAGTAAATGCGGATCCTCAAACCGACGCTCTCTGATGCGGTCATACAAGGAAGACCGAGAAACCACACAAGCCAACACCCGACTGGGCTCTGAAATATCTAGTCTCATAAACCGATTGGCCAAGGCCTGAATATCAATTGCCAATGGCCTCTCCTCAGCTGGAATGTACACCAAGCTCCACATACTCATCGCCTTTCGGCTCAAAGCATCGGCCACTACATTGGCCTTCCCCGGGTGATACAGAATAGTAATGTCATAATCCTTCAGTAACTCTAGCCACCTACGCTACCTCAAATTAAGGTCCTTTTACTTGAATAAATACTGAAGACTGCGATGATCGGTGAATACCTCACAAGATACGCCGTACAAGTAATGCCTCCAAATCTTCAATGCATGAACTATAGCAGTTAACTCTAAATCATGAACAGGGTAGTTCTGCTCATGGGGCTTCAACTGGCGAGAAGCATAAGCAATAACTCTACCCTATTGCATCAACACACATCCAATCCCAACTCTGAAAGCATCGCAATATACCGTATATGAACCCGAAGCTGACGGCAAAACCAATACTGGAGCTGTGGTCAAAGCTGTCTTGAGCTTCTGAAAGCTCTCATCACACTCATCCGACCATACAAATGAAACACCCTTCTGAGTCAACTTAGTCAACGGCGATGCAATAGAGGAAAAACCCTGAATAAACCGGCGATAATAGCCTGCCAACCCAAGGAAACTACGAACCTCTGTGGCTGAGGACGGTCTAGGCAAACTCTGCACCGCCTCTATCTTCTTCGGGTCAACCTGAATACCCTCGCTGGACACCACGTGTCCTAGGAAAGCCACTGAAGCGAGCCAGAACTCACACTTGGAGAACTTTGCATAAAGCCTCTCCTCCCTCAATCTCTGCAATACAACTCGTAAATATTGCGCGTGCTCCTCCTGACTGCGTGAGTATACCAGAATATCATCAATGAACACGATGACAAATAAATCCAGATAAGGCCAGAATACACTGTTCATCAGATACATGAACGCTGCTGAAGCATTGGTCAGCCCGAAAGACATGACAAGAAACTCATAGTGACCATATCTAGTCCTAAAAGCAGTCTTATGAATATCTGAATCCCTGATTTTCAACTGGTGATAACCCGAGCAAAGATCAATATTGGAAAACACCCTCGCTCTCTGAAGCTGGTCAAACAAATCATCAATACGAGGCAGGGATACTTGTTCTTCACTATTACTTTGTTCAATTTCCTATAATCGATGCACATTCTCATTGTGCCATCCTTCTTCTTCACAAACAGAACTGGCACACACCAAGGTGACACACTAGGCCGAATGAACCCCTTATCTAGTAGCTCCTAAAGCTGCTCCTTCAATTCCTTCAACTCTGCTGGTGCCATACGATATGGTGGAATAGAGATGGGCTGAGTGCCCGGCACCAGGTCAATACCAAAATTAATATCCCTATCCGGCGGCATGCTCGGCAGGTCTGTAGGAAATACATTGGGAAAATCCCTCACAACTGGAACAGAATCAATGTTATGCGTCTCAGCTCCAACATCCCTCACAAACGCCAAATAGTAAAGAAAACCCTTCTCAACCATACGCTGGGCCTTCAAGAAAGAAATAACTCTACTAGGCACATAATCAGTCATACCACACCACTTGATTCTTGGTACACCCGGTATAGCCAAAGTGACTGTCTTAGCATGACAGTCTAGAATAGCATGACACGGAGATAACCAGTCCATGCCCAAAATAACATCAAAATCCATCATACTCAATAGTAATAGATCAACTCGGGTCTCTTGACCCACAATAGTCACCAAACATGGCCGGTATACATGGTCTACAACAATAGTATCGCCCACCGGGGTAGATACATGAACAGGAAAAGCAAGATACCCTCGGGACGTACCCAAATAATGAGCAAAATATGAAGACATATATGAATAGGTGGAACCGGGATCAAATAATACCGAGGTGTCTCTATGGCAAACTGAAACAATACCTGTAATGACAGCGTCTGAGGCAATGGCATCTGTCCTGCCCGACATAGCATAGAAACGAGCCTAGCCACCGCCTGATCGATCTCCACCTCTGGGATGACCCCTGGCTACCTGATCTTCACCCCTAGCTGGCTGGGCGGGTGATGAAGTAGCGGGAGCAAAAGTCGAGGGCTGACCCCTCTGCTGATGTTGTCTGCCACGAAGTCGAGGGAACTACCTCCTCAAATGACCAAACTCTCCGCACTCATAGCAGTTGCCCGGTACTGGAGATGGGGACTGAAGGGACCTCTCGCACCAGAGTGACTAGCAGATGTACTCAGCACAGAAAAACCCTGAGCTGACAGGGCATGAGATGAACTCTGAGCTGGGAGGGAACTGAGTGAAGACTGACCTTGCTGGGGGCCATGATGACCATGCCCTAAAGATCCCCCACGATACTCTGGACGGGCCGACTGAGCAGGCTTGAAAGAACGACCTCTACCCTGCTAGAACTGGCCCCTCAAAGGAGTACCACTGTAACTGCCTGATCCACGAGGCCTCTTGGCCTCCCTCTCCTCTCGCTCTCTACGACGAACTGACTCGATATCACTAGCGATATCCACCCCCTCCTCAAACGTAGCACCCATTACACTCTCTTTAGTCATCAGAATACGGAGAAGGTAATTAAGGCCATCCACAAATCTCCTAATCCTCTCACGATCTGACAAAACCATCCAAATAGTATGACGGGCCAATTGTGAAAACCTCATCTCGTACTGAGTCACTGTCATATTTCCTTGTGTCAACCACTCAAACTGCCTACGCAGCTCCTCTCTGAGGGACTGAGGTACATACTTCTCCAGGAAAAGAGCAGAGAACTGCTGCCAAGAAAGGGGTACTGTGCCAACAGGCCTATGCCTCTCAAAGTCCTCTCACCAAGTAAGAGCAGCCCCTGTGAACTGAAAGGTAGTAAATGCTACACCACTCGACTCAAGAATCCCTATCGTACGGAGCATACACTGATATATAATGAAGAAAACCCTGGGCATCCTCGCCCTCAGCTCCACTGAATGTCGGAGGTTGGAGCCTACCAAACCTCTCGAGATGACGCTGCTCATCGTCCGGCATAGCTAGAACCACGAAGCCCTGAACTGGTGCAACCTGCTAAACTGGAGGTGTCTCTGGTGTCTGTAGTCCCTACACCACCTGCTCAGGTATGTGAGCAGCGGGGATCTAATTGCCTCCCCCAGCCTGTGAAGTAGCTGCTGCTGTGGTAGTGGCTGAAACTGCCTGAGCCAAGCCAGTGCAGACTGATAATATCTGTGCCAAGGTCTCCTAAAGACCTGGAATCACGATAGGCACAGCTGGTGCCTGAACAGGTGCTGCTGGAGTATCCACAGCTGGAGCCATATCCTGAGCTGGGGCAACTGGTGGATCAGCAGGTGCTGCCCTGGCTGCTCTGACTTTTCCACGACCACGACCGCCTCTACAGCCTCTGGCGGCCTCAGTAGGTGGCACTGGTGGTTGTCCGTCACGTCCGGTAGCTCGTGTCCTCACCATCTGTGACTAGAAAAGAATAACAAAAGTTTAGTTCTCAGTTCAACAAAGCCACACGATAAGAGTTTCAAGAATGTGAAGTTTTCCTAAAGGTTTTGCAGCCACCCGAGGATAAGTACAAACATATCTGTACCGATCCACGAGACTCTATTAAACCGGCTCATGACTCGCGAGACCAAGTAACCTAGGCTCTGATACCAACTTGCCACGACCCCAACCCCGATCGTGATGGCGCCCAACACACTGCTAGGCAAGCACGATCAATTTAATAACATTAACCATTTTATATAGCTCATGAATTAATTAACACAGATAAATTACTAAGTCATAATACTGAAATCCTGAAATACAGTTAAATATGCAGAAATCCCAAATATAAAAAAACTACACAACCCGAAGAATCTAGTGTCACAAGTCTGAGCCTCTAATATATGAGTATCAACCTACTATATATTGTTCTCTATAAATACGGAAATGAAGCAAATAAGATAGAAGGAAGATCAGTACTGCGGACGTCAAATGCAGCTACCTTGATACTCCCGGATAAGCTGCTAGGTAGAGAAATCCTCACACAGCCTCACGTGTACCTGGATCTGCACGCAAGGTGCAGGGAGTAATGTGAGTACTCCGACCCTGTGAGTAATAAACATAAATAAAAGCTGAGAATAAGAAATCCTGAATAGGCACAAAGTAATTCTATAAATACAGCAACTTAAACCAAGTAGTATTAATTCAGTGAACCAATAGCAACAATTATGGAAATACTACAACAGATAAGTAAGTAAATGATAGTTAAATATGAAATGCAACACATAGTCCGGTACTCTCTAATACCCGCTGCGGCGTGCAGCCCGCTCCATTTATTTATCATCGACGGCACTCACTGGGGTGTGCAGACTCCGGGAGGGGCCCCTTACGGCCCAAGCGCAATAATAAGCCATCTTGTGGCATCACTAGGCCCTCGGCCTCATATCAATATCAATCGCAGCCCGATCCCATACTCAGTCTAAAATCACATAAGCCTCTCGGGCACAATCATATAGAGATATTCAGCCCAAACTTCATTAAAAATATTAATTAAGTTTCAAGTTTAAGAAAAGGTGGCTGAGTTTGCAAAACAGTATTAAATACAAGGACTGATTTCAATAATATGTAAAAATAGTAAGAACCGGTAATATCCCTCCCTGAAAGATTCAATCAAATGGCACGAAGCCCAAATATAGCAATCAGCTCAAATTATAATGATAATAAGTGAAGTTCAGTCAAATATGCAGTATAGTCATCTATCAGGATGGACCAAGTCACAATCCCCAATGGTGCTCTAACCCATGCTCGCTACCCGGCGTGCAAGTCACCTCAATATAGCACTACGATGTGCAAATCTGGGGTTTCAAACCCTCAGGACATCATTTACATATATTACTCATCTCAAGCCGACCAAAATCCTAGCTTGCTATGCCCTTCCCTCTCAAATCGACCTCCTCGCACGTCGAATCTGACCAAAACCACAACAAATACGTCACAATATTCAAATGGAACAATACCCAATCAAAAACAATCAAAAAATAGCAAAAATCTTGAAATTAGCAAAACCCGAGCCCACTTTTCGAAAATTATAAAATTTAACATCAACGGATTTCTTATCTCTCCACGAGTTTATCCATATAAAGATTACCAAAATCGGAGTCCAAATGACCCATTAAATCCCTATTTTAACTCTCTTAAGTTTCAAGCCCTAATCTACCATTTTTACCCATTAATTTCTTGAGTTTTCAGCTCTAATCCCTGTAATAACACCATGAAATCGTGTTTTGAGTTCAAGAATCCATACCTTACCGAAACCCCTTGAAATCCCTCTTCAAAATCGCTCCCAATTCTCCAAGTCCGAGTTAAAAATATGAAACCCTTCAAAAATTCGCGAAGATGAAATTAAATAGCACTGCCCAATCATTTCCGCATAAGCGGCTCCATGGCCGCATCTGCGGCTCCCGCTTTTGCGGTCAATGCACCGCTTCTGTGGTTGAACATCCGCTCTTGCGCCTTCCGCTTCTGCGAGCAAATTTTCGCATCTGCGGATCCCCCATAAAAGGTCAAATACCGCATCTGCGGTCCTCCTGTCGCATCTGTGACTCTGCAGATGCGGTCACCAATTTCGCACCTGCAGTCCCTACCAGTTTTGCGGCTCTCCTCTCGCTTTTGCGGTATCGCTTCTGCTTTACCAATTCCACAGAAGCAAAAATACCAGAAGTAGCTGCAATTTTCTTAAGTTTCCCAAACCAAACTTCCCGTTAACCCTCCGAAATCACCCTGAGGCCCCCGGGACATCAACCAAAAATACCAACGCCTCCTATAACATCATTCAAACTTGTTCCAATCATTAAAACAGCTCAAACAACACTAAAACCATCATTTCTCATCGAATTCAAGCCTAAGTTTCTTTAAAAACTTTCGAAATACGCATTTGATCAAAAACCTAACCGAATCACCTCCAAATAGTCTGAAATTTTGCGCACACATCCCAAATAACCTAATGGAGCTACTGCAACTCTTGTAATTCCATTCCAACCCTCGGATCAAAATCTCACCTATCAACCGGAATTCGCCAAAATACTAACTTCGCCAGTTCAAGCCTAATTCTACACCGGACCTCCAAAATCACTTCCGATCACACTCCTAAGTCACAAATCATCCCCCGAAGCTAACCAAATCATTGGAATTCGTATCAGAGCCTCCTAACATATAAGTCAATATCTGGTTGACTTTTCCTAAACAAGCCTTCCTTAAAGAGACCAAGTGACTTATTTCCTTCTAAAATCAATCCAAATTAACTCGTTCACACAAGACACTTATAATGAAGCATAAAGAAGTAGAAAATAGGGGAAATAGGGTGGTAACTCACGTGATGACGGGTCGGGTCGTCACATCCCTTCTATGTGGCGAACTGTTGTTTGTCTTCGTTTACTATGCCAGGAGACGGGAGAAGAGTTATCCCTGGCTCGACTGATGAACCTTTATTCCTCCAAGATTTTCCTTGGGGAAATGATAAACTTCAGCAGATGTGGCCACGATGTGTTGCTAACCAAGATAGATGATGGCAATGACCGTGGATGGATGGAGTGGTTCGTTGCAGTTTCCACAAGGGACATCATTCCGTCCACGACTCTATCCTTTTTTGAATTATGGAACCGCACTCGTAAGTTTATTGTTTATCCTTTCTTCTAGTTAAGGATTGTCCCGTGTTGTTATTGATCTTTCTTCTTTTACTATTCCAACAACTCGACAGATACCACCTTAGGGTTGAAGGCTTGGATCAGTGGGTCCAAAAGATTTTTGATGTCACTACGCTTGAGACCCGCAAGTGGAAAGAACTAGCCCTTAAATATGGGTGGAAGGACAACAATCATGGTAGGTTGAACTTATCTTGTTTTTATTCTTTGTATAAGAAAATTGGTTTACTTTTCTTCCATATTGAATTCAGGTCTACCGCAGGGCTCTGTTGCTATCCTAGAGGAGGACGTTTTGGCTGATTCGGCTGATGTAGTGAGGTTGCTGCAGGAGGTCTTTACCCAAACATGTGTCACCAAGCCTGCTTCTAGTGCAAGTGCTTCTTCTCGAAGTTCCTGGCCGGAGAACAAGCAACAAAAAAGATGATGTTCCTCCAAGGTCGAGGGCAAAAATAAAAAGGCGAAGAGCACTGTACCCGAGCCATTTGCGGACGTTGTGGTGATGAGCACCGCACCCGAACCAACCATAGACACCATGGTGATAGATGATGATGGAGGAGCCAGTGATAAGAGGGCTTGTCTATATAGAAAATGACGACCTTCATTAGCTCAACAAAATTCCCAATATGTTGAGTTAGTTACGCTAACCGAAGACGACACCCCGACACTCTGGAGGGAATATGATATGTTAGAGGATTCTAACTCTCACTTTTGTGTCCTAGTCTACGTGCCTGGTAGCGTGAGACTGGGTACCGAGTCTCTTCCGTCTTTGGTTAATGAGAAACTAACAACTAGCACTGCATTTGTCGCAGCTGCTTCTCAACCTATAACGCCATCAGCTTCATCTTCTTCTTCTCCAACCTTGCCTTCGCCACCAGCAACCACTATATCATCTTCACAGGCCACAGTCATCCGCAAGGTGGATGTTACTCTTCCCCGATCCCTAGTTCATGGAAATTTGGGGCATAATTACTCTACCCCCTCCAAAAATCCTCAAAGGAGGAGGAGAGTTTCCCTCTTGGTTTTTACTAAATGCCATCTACTGTCCCAGTCGGTGGAACTTGCTAATTATCTGAAGCCTCTGGCTTCAGAAAAAGATAGCAATAAAATACAATCTCTCTCGGGAGAGTGTTTGTTGAACAATGCCATGCACAACGCAACAACGGTACAAACTTTGTTTCCTATATAATTTTTTCTATCTTTGTTATGGTAGGGCTTTTAGTTTGTATTTCTTTTTTGCGGGCTAACTTCCTTGCTTCCGAGGGCCTTCAAAGGTTGATTCTTGATAAAGAGGAACTCACCTCCGAGCAGGATCAACTATTGACCGAGCTAGACTAAATTACTGCTCCTCTCCTGGAATTGGAAGCATAAGCTATTGAGTTGGAGGATCGGTTTCAAGAAAGTGAGCAAGAGGTAGTGACCCTTGGCCAAGAAGCTTCCCTGTTAAGGGTACAATTCGAAGAGGCTAGGTCCAAATAGTTGAAGTTCATAATATCGTTCTTGCTGCATCCGATCGTGAGGCTGCCTTTGCTGAAAGATTGAATAATTTGGTGGTAACCTTGAACTCCAAAGATGAATAAGTTACTGCTACCGGGATAAGTATGCCTGTTTGGAAGAGAGGCATAAGAAAGTCATGGAACACAATAGAGTTTTTAATTCTACTGTATGTGACCTTGAGGTCATCCTCCAGGCCGCTAGATCTGAGCGGGATAACCTTTCGATCGAGGTTGACCGTCTTAAGGAAAAGATTTAGCGCCGAGCGACGTCCCTTATTGTTTAAAAAATATATTCTATGTATAGAACGAGGAGAAAACCCTTGGAAGAGGCCAAAGCCGACATCATTGACTTTGATGATCGCTAAGGCACGTGAGCTAGAGTCAACTACCCGAAGGGGTATCCCGGTCCAACCTGTTGCTACCTACTCTTCTGGTTCTAGTTCCGAGTACTTAGGAATTGAAGAAGAACCTGAAGAGGATGACGTAGAAGACCAAGATAGTGAAGGCCAAGATATTGAGCTGGCGGTGGATCCACCTACTTCTCTCGGGGGTTCAGCTGCTTCCCTTCCTTCGGATTCCGGGGGTGCAATAGTTTATATTTTTCAATGTTTTTCCTTTTCCATACCTTTGTATTTGTACTTCTTGTTACGTTGGCTGTGAATAAAGGTATATTTTTATTTAAGTATTGTGCAAGTCTTTCTCTTTGCATATGTTTCGTCTATGTATTAAGGAAATTTTTCTCTTTGCGTCAAATTATGCAAGGCTTCGGGTGTAATTTTCCCTAAGATCATTTGGATTCCGGGCATAAGCTCTTTTGGAATCAACCCTTTACCATGATGGTTTTATAAGATAGGGCCCTCTTATCTTTACGGTGCTCTTGAAGAGGATGTCTCATGTTCATTATGGCACTAGCATTTGAAGTACTTGTTTAACTTTCAAATGATAAAATTAATTCATTGATAGGACAAGAAACAAGATAAAAAGAAAAATACTTTACTTTGTTCCTTCCATTTTCAAAAGTACATAAGCATTCATTGTGCTAAAAAGAAATTGCCATTACTTGTACAATTTGTTTCTACGGGGCTGGGCGCACAGTCCACGGTCTCGATAATACAACTTTATTTTCGAATTTCGTAGTCCCGGTCGATATGGAAGTCATTGTCATTGTATTCTCATATCATTCCCCACACCCCCGATGTTTGAATGCAAAGAGTGCGAATTTGAACACTGGAAGTTATGCATATTTGAAGATTCCACTAGTGAATGGTTAGATAATATTTAGTTTGATAGCAAAATTCACTTATCTTAGGAACTTTTAATATCGAGTCAAATATTATCTAACAATCCCCTAGTAGTGTTCACTTGTGAACAGTCGGGTAATCTTTGTCCTACGGCGAACTTTACTTCTCGGTAGGAACTTTGCTACCGAGCAAAAGGCTATCTAACCACTCCTTAGTGTCTCATTGTTTGCATGCCTTGTCATTTAAAGGTTTTATTCCTATTGACGAAGCTTCCTTCATAGTATGCTTTCCGTTGCTGCCTCATCAAAAACCTTGCCAAAAAAACCTAATTGGGATAAAAACTGAGTGAAGGGAAAACGAGTGACACATATACTTTCAGTATATGCGAGGCTCATTAAAAAATTATATCTTTTGAGGTGTGCCACATTCTAGTTGCTTGGAAGCTTTACTCCATCTTGATTTTCCAATTCATATAAACCTTTTTCGGTGACAACTGAAACCCGGTAAGGGCCTTCCCAAGTCGGATCCAACTTCCCTGTATTGAGCTCTTGAGTATTCTGGGTTACCTTCCCCAAAACCAAGTCTCCTACTTTGAAATAATGGAGGTTGGTTCTTCGATTGTAATATATTTCCATTCTCTATTTCTAGGTTGCCATCCTTATATGCGCCAAGTCCATGCATTTGTTGAGCAGCTCCAATTTGACCAACATCGCCTCATTGTTTGTTTCTTCGTCCGATCGAAAATATCTCAAGGTAGGTTCCCCTACTTCCACCGAGATCAAGGCTTCTGCACCGTACACAAGAGAGAAATGATTCTCCCTCGTGCTTGACTTGGTCGTTGTTCGATATGACCATAGTACTCTTGGTAGCTCTTCGGACCATTTTCCATTGGTTGCTTCCAATCTCTTTTTGAGATTTTGGATAGTCACTTTGTTTGTTGATTCGGCTTGACCGTTTGCGCTCGGGTGATAGTGTGATGATGTGATCCTTTTGGTTTTTAAGTCTTAAAGGAATTTTGTGTTCTTTGCGTCTATAAATTGTGGCCCGTTGTCACAGGCTATCTCTTTAGGTATCCCGGATCTATAAATTATATTCTCCCATAAAATATCTACCACCCCGTGTTCGCCAATTTTTGGTAAGGACCTGCTTCAACCTACTTAGAGAAATAGTCGGTTAAAAAAATTGTACTTTACCAGAGGTAGGGGAAACGAACTGACTATATCTATTCCCCACTTCATCAATGGCTAGGGCAACAATACCGAGTGTAGTAGGTTCCAGTTGATGTACTAATGGTGCATGGCATTGACATTTCTTGCATTTCTATACATAAGCCTTATCGTCTTGCTCCATCCGGGGCCAATAGTATTCTGCCCTAATTAATTTTAGATCTAAGGAATCTGCGCCTGAGTGATTTTCGCAGATCACTTCATGGACTTCCCTCATGACATAGCTGGCTTCGAAGGCCCCTAAACATTGGGCCAAAGGGCCTTGGAAAGATCTTATATACAATTAACCTCCCTCGAAGCTGTATCGATCTCCTTTAGTGCACAACGCTCGGGAAGCCTTGGGATCTTCAGGAAATTTTCTGTGCTCGAGATAGTCAATGATCTCATTTCTCCAGTCTTAGACCAAATTGGTCACGTTTACCTCATAATTTTTGTTCGCATCCAATACCAAATGCATAAGTTGTATGACCGTACCGGAGTCTGATCCCTTCATTTCCATGGATGACCCAAGATTGGCTAGTGTGTCTGCTTAAGCATTCACTTCCCTTGGGATGTGTATAATTGAAAATTCTCTTAACCGAGCGAGCAAAGCCTGGACTTTCACTCCATACTGTTGCATGCGCTTCTCTTTGTCTTCGAAGATCCTGTATACCTGATTTACTACCAATTGGGAGTCATATTTGATTTCTATAACCTCTGAGCCTAAGCCTCGGGCCTGCTTGAGTCCTGCAATCAAATCTTCATACTCTACTTCATTGTTAGTTAGAGGAATGGTTCTTATTGCCTGCCTTAGGGATTCTCCCGAGGGTGTGGTTAGCACTATGCTGAGCCCGGACCCCTTCACATTAGAAGTTCCATCTGTGAACAAGGTCCAAACTATTAATGTTGATTATGATGCCATCACTACTTCTTTAGTAGCCAAAGGTAACAGTCCCGAACTGAAATCAGCCACAAAGTCGCCTGAAACTTATGACTTAATTGCAACCCGAGGTTTATACTCTCCGTTAAATTCACTCATTTCGACTACCCACTTGGACAACCATCCTAAAAGTTTAGGTTTATAAAGAAACTCTTTAGGGTAAAAATAGTCACCATAGTATCGGATGACATTGGAAATAAGGCCTAAGCTTTCGAGTGGGGCCTACGAGAGCCAAGGAAAATTTTTCTAGAAGTGGGTAAAAAGTTTATGGTCTCGTTAAAATTTTACTAACATAATAGATAGGAGATTGCGTACCTCCATCCTCATGGGCTAAAAAGACATTTACCGCTACCTCTAAGACCGCTAAGTAGATCAGCAGTTGTTCGCCTTCCTCTTGTTTTGACAGTAGTGGAGGACTTGAAAAATACCTTTTCAAATACTTTTAAGGCCTGATGACATTTAGGAGTCCATTCGAAGTTGTTCTTCTTTTTTAGTAGTGAAAAGAACTGATGGCATTTCTCTAGATACCGGGAAATGAATCTGCTCAAAGCAGCCAATCTTCCTATCAACCTTTTAACCTCTTTTACGCTTGATAGCTGGTCCGAGATGTCTTCGATGACTTTTATTTTATAGGATTAACCTCAATCACCTATTGCAACACCAGGTATCCCAGGAACTTACTGGAGCTGACCCCGAATGCACACTTCTCTAGGTTAAGCTTCATGTTGTACTTCCTTAAGATGTCAAAGGTTCGTTACATGTGCTTAAGGTGATCACCTACGTTCAAAGACTTAACCATCTATCATCTATGTAAACCTCCATAGTTTTCCCTATTTAGTTTCTCAAATATTTTGTTTACAAGCCGCTGATAAGTGGCTCCAATGTTCTTTAGTTCGAAAGGCATCAAATTATAACAATATGTGTCGAAGTTCGTTATTTACATAACATTCTCGGCTACCTCCAGTCCGGTAGGTCGGTCACCCTCTAGCTAGTGACTAGCCAAGCTATGGAGCAGGTCTACACTGCCACATTGAGACTCTCTTTCAAAAGTGAGATACCAACTTTAATAAGAGGGAAAGATCACTTCCCAACCACTTCTCATCAATGGACTTCTGACGTGTACAAAGGAGTGCGGTTCGTTCGAGAAATTCCTATCTATCTCTGAGATGTTAGGATTTTTCAAAACTCCATAGACATGCAAAACAAAGTTTTTTCCTAATCCTTCGGGTTCATCTTGATTTGGTTGTATCCAGAGTAAGCATCGAGGAAACTCGTTAACTCGTACCCGGCCATCACATCAATCATTTGATAAATGTTCGGTAATAGGAACGAATCTTTCGTGCACGCCTTATTTAAATCCTTATAGTCTACATACTTGTGAAATTTATTATTTTCCTTTGGAACTACTACTAAGTTAGTTATCCAGCCAGTATACTTTGCTTCTCGGATTAAATGAACCGATATCAAGCAAACGAGTTACCTCTTCTTTGATGAATTTGTTTTTGACCTCGGCAATAGGATGTTTTTTTCTGTATTACCGGACGGATGTTGGGATCCAGGCTTAGTTTGTGCATGGACACTTCCGGCGGGATACCTATCATATTCTTATGAGACCATGAAAAATAGTCAATATTAAATTTAATAAATTCGATAAATTTAGACCTAAGCTCGGAGTTTAGCCCTATCACCAAGTAAAACTTCCTCTCTAAGAACTTTTCGAACAACATAACTTGCTTAAGTTCTTCCGCTGTGGATTTTGTTGCGTTTGTTTTTTCTGGTACCCTGAAATATCTCGGTACTTGATAGGATTCCAATGACTCCTCCCCCGGTTGACTTCTTCCACTCGGAGGTAGGTGTTGGTTCCTGTAATTGCTATGATGTGCGTTCCTTCCCTTTGCTACTGGAAATTGAGATTGCTTTCATCTCCCTTGCCGTCGGTTGGTTTCCGCTTATTTGTTTAATTCCCTAGAGATTTGGGAAATTCAAAGATTGATGATACGTCGATGACACGACCTTCATATTTTGCAACCATGATCTCCCCAAGATAACATTATTGCCCATATCCCAGTCTACTACCTCACAAAGGGTTGTCTTAATCACCCCCATTGGCATTCATGGGCAGCAAGATCTTTCCTCGGGTTGTTACGTTTGCCAGATTGAACTCGACAAGGAGTTTTGTAGCCAGAATGATAATTCTGCTCTGTTTGGCTTGCTCCTGCACTCTCCATTGAATAATATTGGCCTAACTTCCAAGGTCCACCAAAACACATTTAATTTTAAAATCTAAGACATTTAAAGATATTACCAAAGTATCATTGTGCGGTATCCAACTGCTTCTTCCTCCGTGAAAGTAATGTCATCTTCAGGGTCTAATTGAAGTCTTTTGCTGTGGGTTACCAACACCTTCATCTTTTTTGCCGCTGAAAATGTCACACCATTAATCTCGTTTCCCCCAAAAATCATGTTGATCATAAAACGTGGAGGATTTTCTCCTACTTTTAAAGGTTTTGCATTATCACGATTGCAATAGTAATTATTTTTAGCTCGATCATTTAAGAATTCTCTGAGGTGGCTGGTTTTTAGCAATGTCGCCACCTCCTTGCACAAATACCGCTAGTCCCCAGTCCGGTGAGCATTGGTCCTATGGTATTCGCTACACAAATTAGGATCTCTCTAACTAGGATCAGATCTCATCTGTTTTGGCAATCATTCTTCATTAATATTCTGCATAGCCGATACCAGCTCCATTATGCTAATGTTAAAGTTGTATTCGGAAAGCTTGGGATAGGAGGAATCTCGGGAACCTGATAATTCCTCGTCCTATAATGACCTGTTATTCCAACCGCGATCAACTCTCTTAGTAGCGAATCTATCCACCGACCGAAAACTTCTACAACATTTTTCGGCCCATTCATAAGGAAAAACCGACCTCTTGAACACCGACAATCTGTGCTGAAATCATCCTTTGATTTCTCCTTATTCTTTTCCCAATTCCGACCTTTAGTTTATGCTGGGAAACCAAGCTGATCATCCTCAATTCTTATCTTTGACTCGTACCTGTTGTGAACATCCACCCATATTATTGCTTGGAACTCAAGCAGACTTTCTTTTAACTTTCGGAAAGCATTGAAACTTCTCGGATTCAACCCGTTAGTAAATGTTTCAGCAACTCACTTATCTGGTATAGCCGGGGAGAAGTATCCTTTCTTTCTGGAATCTGGTCACGAACTCCCATAGTAATTTGCACTCTCCTTGTACATTCCTGAATATGTCGGCCTTTTCTGCTCCCGGCATAGGCGTTGATGAAATAATCCGTGAGCATCTCTAAGGACTCTATTAAGTTCTTGGGTAAAAGCGAATACTATGTCAGAGCCAGCTTTGTGAGGGTCTCCCGGAATTTCTTCAGTAAGACCGACTCAATTTCGTGCGGAGCTAAATCATTTCCCTTCAGCGCTATTGTACAGGTGGTGATGTGCTCTTGAGGATCCGAAGTTCCATCACACTTCGGTACATCTGGCATTTTGAACCGCTTCAAGATCAGCTATGGTGTTGCACTTGGTTTGAACGGCAATTGGGTTTAATTCTTTGAGTAAGTTCCTTTTAACACTGGTGGTTCGCCCGGAATCTGATCTATTCGGATGTTTATTTCCCTCATAAACAACTTGAGTTCAGTTTTAAAGGGATCATTCTCATTATTGTTACTGGATACGCTATAGCTTCCCCCGGCCCTATCGAAGTCGACTTGTCCCCTGGTTATTGTTGTCGACCCTCTGTGTTGTTTGATTTAGGGGAGCACCGGGAGGAACTGGACCTCGTCCATTCGTGTTATTGGAATTTCCTGACAATGCCTGCCTCAATTTTGTTAGGACCTGATCCTGTCGTGAGAGGTGGTCTATAATGGCCTTTCGTCACTTCCTCAAGATCCTTACTGTTTCAACGATGTACTCATTTTCATCATCATCAGGAGTTACCTCTCGAACATGTCGCGGATATTGCCTGCCATGAACCGTCGTAGTCTCATCCCCTTCGTTGCGGGTATCACTACTTGACTCTTCATGTGGAGGCTGATTTCCTTGGACCTCAATATTGTGTGTGATGTTGCCATCATTATCTACTATTTTCTATGATTTTTGCTAAGAACAAAGAATCAAACAGGTTCATAATATATGCAAAGATCAATTCAATTACACAACTATCTAAGCTCTACGGTGGGTGCCAAACTATTTAGCTGTAAAATGGTATAGTTAAATTTATACGTGTTTTATAGACAAGTGAGTCGATTTGACCAGAAAATAATAAATTAAAATAAACAAGAATATAGGATTTAGCGTTGAAATGAACATAAAACAATATAAATCCTGGTTCCGGGAATAGAGCTTATGGAGGTAATAGTACCAATATTAATAAGCAGGAAGATAAAATATTATAGAGCTTTGAATATAGTATAATATATTCTTGTCAGAAAATTCGTGTCCCTTACAATGGTTGTAGAGCTCATTATTTATAATTGCACCTAGGGAACAAGTCCAAGGAACATGTCACTCTTAAAGACAATTATGAGGACTATTGAAGAATGTGTAACGGTAGGTAGTGAATGTCATATTCTCTATAACAGATCATGTACTTAATGCTATAGAATATTTTCTAGTAAATGCTACTGGATGGCAGGTATTTGTTTCACCTTTATGAATACCATCCCCTTCAGGCACAAGCGGGACCATTACCTTCGGACCTGATTGCCTTCTGTTTTCGGTTTCACGTGTCATTTTATCACGCGAGCATCTAATATCAATATATTTTACCCTATACAGTTCAATTGTGCATTAGCATTGGGTTAACTTTTTGTTTCCTTAAACCCTCTTAATGATGAAGTATTTATTGATGTGCTATTAGAAATATTTTATGGTCGATTTGAAAAGCCACCAGGTAATTGAATTTGTTGTATTACAAGGATAGTAATTATACAATATTATAATTACCACATGTTTGTTTGTCATCATAGTATAATTACAAGTGTACTATTTAGTTTTACAGGTGTAATTACATAGTAAGATTAATTTTAAATATAAATTTAATTATAAAAAATTATAAGTTTAGATTTATCAAATATATGCATTTATAAATAATATTAAATTTGATATTTAAGATACATATTATTTCTTGAAAATATATTAATTACTAATCTTATATTTATAACTAATATTAATAAAATAATTGACATATACTTCAAATTAGTAATATTTTATTTTAATTAATTATAAAAAATTAAATGTAAATATTTTGTTGGAATATCATGTATTTCATGCTTGATAAAAAGATTAATATTTTTAAATAGAATGCCATAGCATTACTCAAATATTTTACAAAAAAATAATTTATCAATTCTACCTAAAAATTAAATGACATGCAGACCAAATTAATAAGTAAATACTACTAAAGAAAATAAAATAAAACTAAGAAAAAATAATATAAATTCAAATTCAAGAAAATTAATATAATACTCTTATGTAAAATTATAACATAACATAAAATAAGTTTTAACATAATTTAAGTAAATATAATTCCAAATAAAGGGAAAACGTAAGTCAATAACCTCATTGAGCAATGATATCCTACTTAAATGACATCACTCATAATATGACATGTTTATTAATAATTTATTGTTTCTAATATTAGGAGGTATAACTAGAATAATAACACATCTATGCTAAATGAAGAAAAATAAAAACAAATATGAGCAACTACATGGAATCACAAAAAATAAAGGTTTAAAATTAAAAAAATAATTTAAATATCAAAAAGTAATCTATTATTTTAACATAGTTATGTTTTCATATAACCACATCCAATAATAAAGTTCAACTTTAATGACATCACTAATTATAAGTCAAGTTTGTGGATGGCTTGTTCTTTCTAAGATTACGAGGTATAATTTTTTAGAAAAATTAGAATAATAATATAGCTAAGTATGATAAAAAAATAATTTAAAAGAAAATAAAATATGAGAATTATGTAGAAACACGTGAAGTAAAGGTACAAAAATGAGAAATAAGAAAATAAAATATAAATAATGTAAAACGAATAATATTTAAAAATAATAATTTATAAAGGTAAAATAAAAAATAAATTAAATAGAAAAGAAATTCAAAAAATAACCTTGTAATTATACCATATAATTAATAATAATTCTCAGCTTTTCTTCAAAATTGTGGAGTACAATTATACGGGTCAATTGGTTTTATGGCCCATTACAAACTTGTTTTTAGTTTTATGAACCATTTCTTTTTTTAAACATGGAAAATTTTCTGTTACATACGAGAGATCTATCTTTTACACGGAAGAGCTCTAAAAAAGATATTTTTTTAAATGCAACACTGTAAAAAGTCATGAAGATCTAAAACCCCAATTATGCCTCCACAACTTTATAATTACAACCAATTACCATTAGACTCAAATCCAATGACATGGTAGCTTTCTAAATAGGCCCCTAACAAAAATGAACGTACCTCTCTGATAGTAAAGGTCTTTTCCAGGTAGGCTCTACTAATCTATACTATATTAAAAATATGAAGGCCTTTAGCGAAATATTATTTATCTTTTTTACCCTTTTAAAATAGAGTTTACGCCAGACAAAATAGTCATCTGGTTATTCTTCTTGCTAATTAAACCAATTTATTATTTATTAAATCTTTCCTTATTCGAATCAAGTAAGAACTCCTTATAATTAGGACTTTAAATTTTGTTAAAATTTTACCATATATAAATTTTGCAATTAAAATGTAATTAAATTACATAAAATCTTTATGCCTAATATATTCCTTATTTGAATTGGGTAAAATAACTAATCTTTAACTCCAAAAATATGAACCCTCTCACCGTTAGGTAGGCATATACTTTGTTTACCTAAATATTTGTAAAGCTTAAACATACAAACAAACCCAAAAAAATGGTGATTGGAAAAAACGAGGATTCTAGATTTGAAAGTATTAATTAGTGTAGTTCCACATAATTAATTTTGAAAATTACCTACATAATTATTTTTAAATTTTAATTTTTGAAAGATAAATAATTTGAAAGTATAAGGTAAATATAACGTTCCGGAAATAAATCTAACTAAAATAAAATATTTAAGATACCTAACAATCTAGGAATATATTTGTCACAAAGTTGAAGTTGGTAGGCATCTTCACTTTTTTTTTTGTGTGGTCAAAATGGATTATATTAGGCTAATTAAGAAAGGGAGGTTACAGTGCCTCTCAAGTTAATGGGGTACCTTAGAGTACCCAATGCTTCAATGTTCTACATGATTGTATCTATATTACAACCCAAAACTTTCCTAAGTAGTTCAGTTCCTAGGGTATCTGCCTAAAATACATCATTGATAAACACCGGAGGAACTGCTAGAATTACAGATCTATTCAAAAAAAATTTCCTAGGCTGCTTCCTTCTCCAGTATATCAGCGACCATGTTTTGCTCCTTGAACGAGTGACTCACCACCATGTTGCCCATCCTTTGGATCAACAACCTGCATACACAAATTAGGGAATCAAAATCAAGTTACCTTCTACTAACATATTGATCACTTCCGCCAAATCAGTGTCTACTTGAAGCGGGAGAAGGTTATTTTGTTCTGCTAACTGGAGGCCTCTTATGATGGCTCGAAATTCATCCCCTATGGTGGATGTTTGTAGTATGTTTTCCATGAAATCTACCACTATGATCTCTGAAAATGCCCCCAGCACTACCCATTCCATGATTGCCCTTAGCTGCACCATCAGTGTTTAGTTTGAAGTGGCCTCTAGGCGGGCATGACCATTTTAGCATGATTTGGTGTTTGTATAGATGTTGACTATTGGATTTTAGGGCTTGGTATTCTGTGGCTTTTACAATTGTGTTATTGGCATTGATAGCTTCTTTCTTGTTGTTAAACTCATTGTTATTTCTTGCTAGCCAGATGTGCCAGAGGTAGTAAGGAAGGAGTATTGCTCAGTCAAGGTAGTCATTGAATTTCTCCCTTATAAGAGCTGGGATAACAGCTTGCCAAAGATGGCTGCAGCGGAGTGGGTATGCAGGTGTTGTAGATGAAGATTTTGCCCAGATTGCATTCCAAAAGTGGGTAGCATTGGGGCATTGGAAGAAGATGTGCTCAATGTCCTGTTGCCCAGAATCACAGTAATGGCACTGGGTGGGGCAGTTGATACCAATTGAGTGAAGGAAAGCCCTTGTGGGGAGCCTCTTGTAGGTTAGGAGCCAGATAAAGTATTTTATCTTGTTTGGGGTATGCAACTTCCATAGCCACTTGAAGTGGTCCATCTCCCCTTGAGGGCATAGTTGGTCACTGTTGTGGATGAAGAAGTAAGCAGACCTTTGGGAAAATTGCCCATTTAGGGTAAGGGCCCATACTAGTGTGTCCTCCTTAGAGTTAACACTAGGAATGAAAACAGATTTCAGCATTTTTTGGATATGGGGAGTAGTTCAAAGGAGAGTGTTCCTATAGCCCAAGTGCCCCTATTGTTCATAGATTCCACCTTAATGTGACGGTCATTTTGGGTTAAGGGCCCCTCTATTAGATGCCTAATAGTCGATTGGTTGAAAATCCATGTGTCACTGAAGAAACTGACCATGTTGCCTTTATTTACAATCCATCTACTGGCTTTGCTGCATGTTTCCCATCCTCTCAGTAAGCCCCTCCAAGTATTGGTTTTGCTGCTACCATGTTGCCCAGCATCATTGGCAGGTCTAGACATATTATAGTTTTTATGTATAAGCACTCTAGCCCAGAGACTGTTAGTATTTTTGTAGGCTCTCCATGCCAAGTTAGCCAAGGCAGCTTTATTTTTTAAACTTGCGTTTTGCAGCCCTAAACCTCTTTCAGCTTTAGTTCTAGTAACAACTTCCCACTTGATCATATGCATTTTATTCTTTTCCTGGGTGGTTCCCCAGAGGAAGTTCCTCTGAATCCTATCAATTTGGTTAGTTATCTTGGTTGGGAGAGTTATTAATTGCATTACATGGCTTGGGATGCTACTCAGGGAGGCTTTTATCAGCACAGATCTCCCTGCCATATTTAGAAACCTGGTTTTCCAGCCAGCAAGTTTGTTTTGCATGTTATCAATGATGAACTAGAAATCAGAAGCAGTCTGTCTTTTATGGAAGATTGGGAAGCCCAGGTATTTACCAAAGGATGTGGAGTTGTTAATTGATAGGGTATTGGACAATTGTTGAGCTGTGTCCTGAGTGGTGTTTGAGGAGAACATGACCCTTGATTTGGCCAAATTGATTTTCTAGCCTAACTGACTATTGAAATTCTGTAATATGGTTAGGATTGTATTACAGTTGTGAGCACGTGATTTTTACCCCAAGTAAAGAATTCCAAAAAAAAAAAAAAAAAAAAAAAAAAAAT